>JBAMBQ010005047.1:0-23543 GCA_037044495.1 Stegana nigrithorax | reverse complement strand
AGCAACAGCCAATTATAATCTGACCTATTAACTTTGCCAAAATTCACAATTCAACTGCAAAAATTAAGCACTCATTAAAAAAGCTCATTATGGATGCTCTCAACGTGCTAATGAGCAGTTTTAGTTAATAAAAACAGAGCACAAGGACATTGCTTAGCATGATAGATAGATGTATGCGTATCCATGTATCTACAAACAGAGGCTATCTGTGAGGAAATTTTTTGGCTAACACATGCTGTGCAAAGGCAGTCTGCCTGGTAGAGTGGAATGGAAAAAGGCAAAGCCACAAAAAATGGTTGGCTGCAGAATCAGTAAAGTAAATAATAAACTCAAGACGCATATATGAGCACATGTGTATAAATATAAATGTCTGCTTGGCATAAAATGTGGTTTTCGTACGCGTGTGCGATGACTTCCGATACTCGACTTCACTTGTTCACTCACTCATTGCGTTGCTTGCCGAAGCAGACACTTCCGGCATTTGCTAATAAAACAATAAATCCCACTTCCGTCTGCGTTCTTCTTGAAGATGTTATTGTTCTTGTGTTGTTTGTGTTGCTGCTGTTTGCATGCGGTAAATGCTGCAAAAAAATACGATTAACTGAAGCATGCGACACGTAGCAGCAGCCGCCTGGAGGAGCAACAAAACCACGAACAGCACAACAAAACACACACAAAAGTTCCATAACAAATTCCTGTTTGCTTCAATTTGCTTACACACAAAGCAGAATGAAAAGAAAAGAAAAGCGAATTTCTCCTGCCAAACCAATCAATCTTGCTAAACCAGGGCTAATT
Source organism: Stegana nigrithorax (assembly GCA_037044495.1). Taxonomy (NCBI): domain Eukaryota; kingdom Metazoa; phylum Arthropoda; class Insecta; order Diptera; family Drosophilidae; genus Stegana; species Stegana nigrithorax. The sequence goes on along the minus strand of JBAMBQ010005047.1, from coordinate 22,748 downwards.
ATGCGCATTAATAATGACAGCAGTCGACAAAATAGAAGCCAAAACGAGCCAACACTTCTGCTTCGCACTAGAATGCGTATGCCAACGCGTAGCTAATGTGCTGCAAGGATATGCTGGGGTTATGGTCAGACGTTAAGCTACTGATAATTTAATAGAATTCTTACAAAATCGTTTCCTCGTCGTTCGTAGTCTACATGAAGCAAGAGGTCACTTCTGTTGCTCACATATAATAAGAACTAGGAAGGCTATAAAAATGCAATAGCACATTCCAATCCAAGTCACCATAATTTATCTGCATAAACACAGTCAAGCTCCTTTAACCAGAAAACATCGCAATCAGATCAAGTGTGCACTCAGACACATCCTTTTCTGACTCTTCCAATGCAAAACCGCAAAGGCACACTAATATGATAATATACTCAATTCAGTTGGTGTGAGTCTGCATTTGTCATGGATTTCCGTGTCGTTTTGGTTTTGTTTGCTGTTGTGTTATGTTTTCTTAGTTGTGAGCCTTGGCATGCTGCTTTCAGACTTTGTTAATAAGATTTGCATAACATTTATGCACATATACCAGTTTTGTTGTTGTTGTTGTTATTGGTTGCTCATAGCTGTTCGCTTGTTGTTGCTGCCAATCATCAGTTTTATTTAGTGCCTGCATCGTTGTTGTTATTGTTGTGGTTTTGGTTTGATTGCATTGCACATAGATGCTTTGCTTTAGTTGCTCATGCACAGCTGCTTTTATCATTGTTGTTGTCAATGCTGAATGTGCAACTGCAAGTGCCAAGTTTTAAATAGCAAATTGTGTTATAGAACGTTGCTTATCTATCGTTTGCATTTATGCAAGTGTACAAATTCATTCAGTCTGTGCGTTTGCCTTTTTATTGAGCTGAATACTGTACATTGCGTATGGTAAAATAGCATTTACGATTATCTGCTACTCAGCTTTGACAAATTTTTAATGGCATGCCAACTGTATGTGATTTGCCTTGAAGCAATAAAAATTTTGTTTTGCTGAATTTCGTGGATATGTATGCAACACTTGGATTTAAAGTATTTTAAAGTGTGGCTTCGGTCGCCTGGATGAAACAAATCACAGTTACCTGCAAGCAAAATGAGGAGCTTTGGCTTTGTTAAATATTTTATAAGCTTTTCATTTAGCCAGCAAAGTTTTACCCCAAAAAAATAAATAAAGGACATAAAAGGCAACCACTTAACTTTATTTGACTTCGCTAAGACGTGGCACGAATCACCCAACAGTTTTATTTTCTTATTCTTACTTTTTTTTCCCGCTTTTGCCATTTTGAAATACAAAACGTAATCATGCAATTTGTTATAAATAAATGATAAAGGCATTTTACTTGCACAATCATGCTATATAAAATACCACTGGCGCCTGTTTGTATGCTATAAATTTTGCGGAGCTTTTTAAATATTTAAGCAACGTCTTGTGCACACACATATATTACAGCGCTTAAAAGCAGAAAAGAAGTGAATAAATCCACAGTGAAATAAAATTAAAATGCAATAAAACAATGAATTGCTACTTTTAAAGCTTACAGGTGGCAAATTGGGCGCACTCCTATAAATAAAATATATCCCCTTTTTCAGATAGCCGGAAATTAATTGAAATTTATTGCCTGGCAACGTGCTAATGTTGAGTTTTGTGTGCATGCTTTTCATATGGTATGATATTTTTATCTGTTATTTACTTTAAAATATTTAAAGTATATATCTATCAGTTTAAGAGATTTCTGTTTTCCAAATTTACACTCTTTATATCTGTGTTGTATGACACTTTGCTAACCAAAAAATTTAAACCTTATGATATAGAGGAATTAGCCAGATTTTTGGTATTTCAACATATCATGCAAAGTAGAAATATATCTTATGGAATTTTTTTATTTGTATTTTTTTTTTTTCTAAAATAAAAATGTATGAACATTCATTCTGCGAAATTCTGATGAAGTCAAATTGTGTAATTGAAACTAGGAGTAATTTATCTGTTTATTTCGTTTAGGAAAGTAATTTACATAAATCTTATGGGAAAGTTGAGATTTATTTGAGTAATTTACATAATAATCACTGTTAATATATGCTATGCGATAATTGAAATCCTGATATTTATTCAAGCTTAACATATTAAACATTAAACTCGGTCAATTTAATGATGCTAATCTATATACAAATAATATATATGCAATGCCGACTGCCCCATACACACAAATCGCTTACAAGCTAAGTACACCACATCAGATAATTATATGCAGCCAAACGCAATTCATTATTTCCAGCGCAGCACACAACGGTGCAAAGATGATGACAATCAGCATTAAAGCAAAGTTATGCAATAAAATAAATTTATGTGTGCCAGCAGCATTTTGACTGCCTTGCAGGAAATTATAAGTTTTTAATATGGCCAACAGCCAACTGCCAACATTAAGCGCTCAACGCATTTCATAAACCTCTAAGCTGAATAAGCGACCATACGACTTGTAAACATTTCTCCCCTACTCACCCTGTCATCCATATTGTTCCTCTACGTCTCTTTCACACTCTTTATACACACCATTGCGCACAAAGTCTGGCATAGAAATCAATTATGAACCATTAAATTATGCTTTGAGTCAACGGACTTGAACGGTAAACATAGGCACTCCCACCTGCACCCCAGACTTTGACCCTCATTGTTGACTTTTGGTTTCGACACACGCAGTAAACTTACAGGGGAAGGGGCAGTGGGCATCGCTTGCTTGCTGCCTACGCAAGAAGCAGCTCCTATAAATCATTTGTGGCTGTGAGTCCCTGTGTGCCGTTGCCTTCAACGCAGCATTATAAAGTCAAATCTTTGCTGTACACACGCATTAAATATTTATTTAGCGGCATTTCAAGTGATCCCAAGTCTAAAGGTGAACAATAACAATGACAAGACCAAGAACACACTTCGCTGCCTTGGCATGTAACAGCTTTACTGCCTGTGGGTGCAGATGCGGGTGTGTGGGTGTGTATTCTGCAAAAAGTTTCGTGCGGAAATTATATGTCTACGTTTGACCTACTTTAATGTTCTCCTGCCAATCGACGCGTGTGCGCCATGTCCTGTTTAATTTGTCGTGCAATAAGTGTCTATTAAAAAGAATGTTTGGCAGCTGCATGAAGTACGTAAACTTTTATTATCGCACACTTCGGCGGGCAACAAGTTCAGCAGGGGGTCATATAAATTTTACTGGGTGGATTTTGATTTCTTTTTTATCAATTATGCGGAAAAAATTTGTTTCAAAGTCACGTTTTTCCTCCCTTACTAACTGAATTAAACGAAAAACAAAAAGTAAAACTGATTTGCTGAAGAATTCGCTAAGCACATATCTAAGATAGACATCTCACATATGCCATCATAAACTCATTGTGAAATCAAGTTTATTCTCATATCGAATCATTAGCTTAGAATCATTTCGTTTTTTCTATGCAGAGCAGGTTCTCTGGCTCTTCCTGCTTAGTTCGAAGGTAATATTATATACCGTACTTAGAGTCTTCAGTCGCCTTATGTTAAATGGCATTCATGACACTTTGTCACAATTTGCCAAAATCTTTCTTGCATCTTCCCTTGAATGCTACTCACACATGAAATACACGACTGACAAATCCTATGGGAAATCCTAAACAAGCTTTCATGTCTGCATATTGGTTAAGTTATTATTGCTAAACTCATATTGTGAATAGGCGCTTGCTCGCGAATTTTGCAACCCCATGCAAAAGTCTCTAACTGAAATCTGCCTACGTGTTGTGTTTCACATTAATTTTGTTAAACAATTAATTTTCTGCCAACCCTACAAGATTTGTCTGCCAAACATAAGAGCACTTTAATAAATACTCAGCCAACTTAAAGTCTAAAATATCTCGTCTTCAAGAAACATTCCCATAGCATAAGATACAGCAAGGCAGACAGCCATTTAAATGGACAGACAGATAGACAAACATACCATTCATTCATTCGCTTAATAATGCGCATAAATTTTGCGCCTTTTTGACCTCCTGACTGCTTCATTTCGTAATACAGGGAGGACGGCAACATCCAAATGGTTGCAGCTTCAGAAGGCAGGACGGGCAAGCGAATGCTGTGTGGCAACGTGCCTTTCGTTTAACTTTATTTGTCGCTATGTCTGTCGGAGTCTGTAACTTTGGCGCGCATAACAGCAGAAGCCAATGACTAGACAGCTTTCGGTTTAACACCGTTAGATAGCTAACTGTCTGTATGTCGTAATGCTGCCTTATGTATGCATAATATCTTTTAGAATGCCTCCATTCGGTAATAAAAGTGCCTGAATGCCTAGCATAAGCTGAATTAAAGTATTTAATATTTATTTTAACAAAAAGTCAATAGTTTTCCAAAATAGTAAAATCCTTCCACACTTTTGACTCCAGCTTAGCTTAAAATAATTGGGCAGCCAGTTGATCATAAGCCTAATTGCCTAAATAAGCTTAAATGACTTAGCGTGCATCCTGCACTCCTCATCCAAGATATGCACACAAGCCTTTACTTGAGCTGCAAGATAAGTGAAAATCCATAAGCCGAGCCACGCTGTACACATCTGAAATGATGTGCGCATAATATCGCCACGGCATGTTGATGGGCTGCCTAAAAGTATGCAGCAAATATGCATAAATAGGAATATCCAGACAGCTGGCAGACAGTTGTGTGCGCCAACTTGACGAGCTGCTGATACGGCCATGCAAAATCCAGCAAGGAAACGAGGCAAAAGTTGCGGTAGTTGGTTGCCGTCGACAGTCATCAGCTGCGGATATCCTTGCATAAATTTAAGCTTGCCTGCAAAGCAAACAGATCATCAACAAGCAGCCGCAACGGAAGTTACAAGACTCCTTCCTTTTTGTTCCTAACATAAATGGCAGCTTTGTGCATTGGCTTTGCAGCTTTTATATATTTTTTTAGTCTCATAAATTGTTTTTGATTTATAACTGACGCAAATTGCACTTCAAAGTTGAAATGCGAAATTTTTACATTAGCTCAATTTGACCAAAAAGAAACGTTGATAAAAAGGAAGTTCGCAACCTCAACAGCCATGCCACGCGACAATTAAGTTAACTCGCGCAGTCAATCGAAAAAAAAAAATTAAATAAAACAAAGCACACGAACGTTGGCAAGTCTTTGATCTGCCAAGTTTTATGTGCTATTAATGGTATTTGAAAAGAAAAAACAGAAGAAAGAAGCACAAAGCTAGACAGTGCAAAGTCAAAGTCAAAGCAATTTATAAAAAACTCAATAGAAATTATGGCTTTGCATTAGTTCAAGAAATGCATGAGAAATGCACTTTGGTAAAGTGCAAGAAATCATGATCATGCGTGCGCCAGTGTTGACGGAAAATGTTTGAGTACCCAGTTGCCAATTGGTCAGGATTAATACTCAAAAGGAGATTTTCTATCTTGAAGAAACTATAACAATAGAAAGACCTTCTTATTTGAGTCGAGACCAAGGTTCGCATAAGAGGGCCTATCTCATATTAATATCTTTATTTCTCCACCCATTAAAAAATCCTTAAGCTTGCCTAAAGTCGACCAAACAGCAACTTTAGATTTCCTACTGACCACCAAGCAATGCCACACACATGCATACTCGCGATAGTTGAGTACTTTATCATTTTTATTGCCGCAGCTAAAAAGAAATGTGTGCCTCACATCCAGCGATGAGCAAAAAAAACCGAGCAATGTGCTGCACTCTGCCGCATCTGCTTTCATATATGCGACCAGGCACTTGAGTCGACATAGCGGCAGCGGAGAATTGCATAACTTTGCTGCTTTTATGGCAAAAAGTTTAATGCCTGCTACGCCAAGTGGTGACGTGGTACTGCTCAGACGGACATTATTGCCTTAAAATGCATTGTGCGCATACCTTGCGGGCGCAGTTGGCTGCATCTTGCCATTCAGCCGCAAAGTTATGCCATAAAGCTTGAAAGTGCAGGAAACGGAAATGAAAGTCATAATGTTTTATTTGCTTTGCAGATTCGCCTGTGCGCGTGTCTCATATTCATATATGTACTCCTACTGTGGCTGCTTTTACTGATTCTTCCACCTTAACAGATTGTCACGTCGATTAAATTTAATTTTGCAAATCAACAGCAGCAAGAGAGGTCAGGGAGGATACACTGACGCGTCGTAGTTTAAATGATTTTCATTCAAAATGTGATTACGCAAATTTTCAATTTAAAAATGATAACGGTAAACACTTTGCCAGCAAGTCAATATTCTACATGCTTAACAAGTAGGGGAGCAAAAAATAGCGGCCTTAAATTTTCAGCTGGAATGGCAAAAAACGCGGCAATATCCCTTGGGAACCTGACATTCTGACAGCCAAGCAGGCAAACCGACAGACAGACGGAGGGCAACTGAGGAGGCTAACTTTCTGACGGGTTTCTATTTTGCATGTGAATTTTTAGCTTTGCATAATATTTGTAAGCAGCAAATTGGTTGCCTGCTAGGGGTCCTATAAAGCTTAAAAAATATGCCAGAAAAGTTAAATGAAAAGCAAAAAAATTGAAAAGGGGTTTCTACATTATGAAAATAGAATAAGGAACAAAACAAAATTAAAAGTAAATGTCAAAATTGCTGGCATAGACTACCAAAACAATTATTTTCATTTTCTGAGGGATAAATATCAATAGCCAGGAAATATGCACCAATGAAAAATTGACAAACAATGCGTAATTTTATGGAATTCTAGGCACAAGAATTTTATTTCGAGAAGCTTTAGTGGTTTTCTTATAAGTTTAATTGTCAAGCTAAGAATTCGAAAAGCATATTTATATTCATCGGATTGTTTATCAGCACATTAGAATATACTAAACTAATATAGATTATATTTATATTATATTAGTTTTAGCATTTGGAGATATGGAGGGGACCACAGAAGCCGCTACACCACGTGTGCATTTTTAATTTATGCTATGCCTTTTATTAACAAACAACTGAAATAAATTCAAATAATGCCAGCTTAAAACAAAATAAAATGTTTATTAATGAAACGTGATTTTCGCTGTGCTATTCGCAATCGATTTCCTTAAAACTTCGCAGACGGTTTGTCTACGTGTGTACATACAGAACTTTGCTTAAAGTTTTGGCCAATTTTCGAAGCTAAAACGTTTACCAAATTGCATGCCAAGTTGCTGCGCGCCGACTGAGCACATACTCCTCTATCCACCGACAAACATGCTGTGTGCGTACATGCGAGTTTGCATGCAGCACGCACTTTATAGGGTAATTTCAAAAATGAGCATGTCGTAACATGCAAAAACTGTTAACATGGCGCCAGCACTTTGGCGCCAAAACTTCGGCCAAACACGCGCCAACATAATTGCCTTGCGTGCGAGACACGGAATATCGACTTGAGTTGACTTGGGCTCACGAGTGTCTCGTTTGTGCCGCTGAGTCAGCCGTTTAACTTTTTATGTAATGGACACTATAAAATGTAAAACGTTTGCTGATAAGTGTTTTAATTTACAATTTTAATGTTCGCTTTTATTGTTTTACTCATATCCTTGGTTTGAATTGTGATCAGCATGTTTGTGACTGGTTGACCACAGTCAATGGGCAATAATACGCATATTTATTTTACTTAGCATTTTCCTCTTTCAGCTGTCTATGTAAATAGTTTTTAACCATGGTTTCAACTTCTGCTTGCTCTTCTTGGCTGCCTTTTGTGCTTACACATTTGTATACCCTGTAGAGTTGTCTAGACAGGCACTTAAACTCCAACTGGGCAATGTGCTCAGGTTGGCTAGCAATGTTAACACTTGAAGCAAAGAGTATGAAAGTCTATTAACTGGCAGCGAAGGGAACAGCGTCAGTTAGTTTCATATTTACTTATAGAAACAGTCAGCAAGTATGGTACATTTTTTTATGCTCCTCCGCAAGATGGAGTCTGACGTGTCAATCAACTTGCAAAAACAGATCGGATCTGAAATAATTTTTAATAATTTTCGCTAGTTTTCTGTTTTTTCATGAATTAAATCTTGAATTAAAATTTTTGTATCTCAGCTTAAAACTTTCATTAAGGCTTGCCTCTAACATCTACCTTTGTTTTTCCATTATTGCAACTATTGGGAACATGCAATTTCAACTTATAGTCTATATATGTTATGTCCTTCTCTAACTGAATCAGTCATAATTGGTAACATTCCCACATATACAACTCTCATGCAATAAGTATTAAAAGTTCCTAAATGAAATACTTAATTTGTTTGTCAACTCAATATTCCAACTTTGACTGCTCATTAAGCTGATTACAAACGCGCCTAAGGACATATCAGCATATTGTGCACACTTTATAAATATTTATGCAATGTTTGTTGCTTTTGTTGTTATAAACGTTGTACATATGCTGTCAAGTGCAAAATGCCACACGTTACTCCACCCACGTGAATCTCATGTGTGCCAATGTTAAATTTCCTGACACTTTTGCGCTTGACTGCGCATCATCTTTGACATATTAAAGTGACTTGCTATAGGCCTATGATTCGAAGGGAAGCGACGCCTAAGTGAAAACGTAAAAACAAAATATTTAAGAACTGAAGTTAAAATTTAAAACGAACTTTTTATTAATACTTAAAGAGTGTTTCAAAGTAATTTTCAATTTTTAATGAGCCTGGCATCGCAGTTTGGTTTGGTGTGCGCAGGTGTGTTGGGTGCATAATCAGCATCGACATTTAGGAGCACGCAATGCGTGGATGTCGGCCTTTTAGTTTGCGCCGTGCGCTGCCAAATCACAAAAAGCTATTTTAGTGAAATTTGGTTTTTAGAGCACATAGTCCAGCGCACACAATCAAAGCAAGCAGAGACTGTGCTATGCAGCACCACGAATCTATGCTGACCATATTGGAACTAAATTAAGTTTCGGCTTTTTCTTTTTTTTCTTTTTTTTTTTCGTTTTTGGTTTAGCGGAAAACTTCAAATTAGTGAATTTTCCGCCTTTTGGTTGCTATTTGTCGTAATTTGCATTAATTGAAAATGCTTTTGTGCGAGTTTTTCGAGGCAAATTAGTTTGAACGCATTTTGATTACAGACATGATGTTGCGGTGTTGACAACAGCAGGACATGTGAATTAGGAACGACAGATTTAATGGCTTAAAGTTGCACAGTGAAAAATTAAATGTAATGAAATAACAATTTATGCAGTTTCATATAAAAAAAGGAAAAATTTAGTGTATAATTCTCTACACATGTAACATAAGCTCAATCTGCGTCTACATAATATGTATTCACACAATCCATAAATACACAAGACTGGATCAGTTGTCCACTATTTCTTATCATAATGTTCCTAAGTAGCATGGAAGTGTGTAAATAGAAAACAAAATAGTTTTTTTTTTTAATAAAAATATCTGACTTATCCTGAGCATCTTTGTTGCAACATGTCACATCAGCTGAGACCAGCATGTGTAAATAAATAAGCAACCAAATGACTGCTGCTGCACTCAAATCATGCACAAACTATTTTGGCTTGAGGACACAATTTCGGTTACAAGTAAAATTCTTTTTTTGTAAACTTTTGCAGTTCACTCAAGCAGACAAATAACATACAAAATGAGTTTGAAAAAAAAAGAAAAAACAAAATATACATAATCAGCTAAAACTTATGTAAATCGTAATATTGTGCACATTACGATTGAGCATGACATAAACAGCATGCAGCAGCAGACGCATTGCCAAGGAAGTTGTATGTGCTGGGGAAAGGGAAGGGGCGGCACTGTAGCAATCGCTAACATGCAGACGAAAGCATTGACAGCAGCAGTCAGTGTCACGCAGACTTTAGACTTCATGCTGTGTGTCTCATGTCTCGTTTGTTGTTAGTTGTCCTGAAGGATTTGTGGCGGCATGTTTTCGTCGATGTCTTCTGCTGAAATGAGCAAAAATAATTGCAAATCGTAAAAATGCTAGTTGTGTGCCAATAAAAGGATGCAGTCTTTTGCAGAAAAAGACAAGAAAATAATAGAAGAAGCATATATTGGGGCATAACCACACATGTCTGTGTCTGCGTTGCCCAAGGAATGCTTTATGCTGAAACATTTGTGAGGCACACTACACTCCCTTGCCCGCTTGCCGGCTCGCACTTATGTAAGTTGTCAGCCGGAAACGGAAATATGCAATGAAGCAGAAGTTGGCAGAAAACTGTTTAAACGCGCCGACTCGTCTGCTCTTTTGCCTTGTCTTTTGTTTTGTTTTTTATTTCGTATGAGATTTCTTTTCTTTGTTTTCTTTTTTTTTTTAAGTCCTCTTTCTTTGCTTGCACACACAACAAAGGGTTGCAAATATTTTCTTTGCGGCATTAGACTTAAAATGTTCACATACCAAAATGAACGCATGCAAATACAATTTTTTACCGATTTTATTATTTCTTTTTTACTCTTCTACAACGTTTTATTTTTTTCTATACTATTTTTGTGGTTTTCATTTCCGCATATGTATTTTCAACTCCTCTCTTTTTTTTTTATTTGTTCGGTGTATTGCTGTCTCAACATTTAGCAATTGAAAGATAGTCCTGCCTTAAAGGTTTCTCCCATACGTGGCACAGTTTTCAGGCTTTGGCATGGAAGTTTATCAAATTTATAGACGATGTAAACGATGTCGTATTGTTTTCCCCATGGAATTGTCATTTTTCCTTTGATGAAAGACGAAGCTAAAATGTTTTTGTTGCCGCGTATAAAATTGAATTTGCATGGTTTACAATATAATAAAACATTTTAACTATGCACAATAGCTTAGACAACGAAATACAAAAGCAAAATAAAATCACTTTGAAAATTAAAAATTCGTTGCCTAAATTATCGCAAGGCACACAGTCTGGCGCCAATGTCTCATTATTTTAATTTGATGCAGTACTTGGCAAACTGCTCGCAACTTTTACGTCTGAGTTGTTTTTATGCCATTGTTTATTTATAAGCTCTGACAGCTTTAAAGTTTTCAAAACTTCTTTGACATTTTAGCAGCATAATTGTAATTATAATCAACGCTTGGCGTAAATATCAAAACAGTCTGGAGAGAAATATGTAAACAGTCTTCACAGCAGAGAACTAGACAAGAGTTTCTTGGCTTGCAAGCTTTTTGGCACTGAAAAATCAATTAGCCATGGGCAAAAAATATATATATAACCAAACACACTCGCATTTGTTAAGAAATTCATATAATTGATGTTTTCATATTACTTATACGAACATTTTTTCAATACTAGTATAAAATTCTCAACAAAAAGTTCCTACGAAGTTTGTATTCAAAATCTTAAAAAAACTTTGATAAAAAACCACTATTGGCATTTAAGTCAGTGTATCCTCTTCAACAAAACATATTTCTAATGAATTTAGGGGCTAGGCTCGGTGCATATAAATATAAGGATACACATGCACTGAAACAGACTTTGAAGTCACAGTCTACATTACCGACGATTTTGTTGTTGCCAACATGTGTGTCGACATTATTATAACAACAGCAAATAAGAAATTCCAACAACAACATCAAACATTGCCATATTGTTGACAATTGCAGAACAAATATCAAATAAACGAAAAGGGAGCAAATCAAAATAAAACGATTTTCGTTTCATTTGCAATAAAAATGTGCAAATGTTTGGCTTTCCTTTGCTTTGCTTTTGCTTTGATTTGGTTCAGTTTGATTGGGCTACGGTTGGCTTTGATGTGACTTCTGGCAAGCGAGTGAATGAATGTGAGTATGCATGCTATGCAATTCAAATCGTTTCACAATGCATTCGAGTTGTTGGCAATCAGCAAATGTCGCTGGCGGTGTGCTTTTGTTGTCGATTAGTGTATATTGGCAATGTGCAGACTCTGGCGTAGACCAGTAGACTTAGCTGCTCATGAAAATTTAACTGCCAACAATCGTTTTCATTGTTATGTTCTCGCTGACGTAAATAGCATAAAAAACATATAAAAAATATAAAAAAAAAGAAATTGCAAACAAAGAAAAAAAAAAAAAAGGCTTAAATGCTGGAAAAAATCCAAAAATTTCACATATTATAGTAAAAACTATTATAGTTAAATTTTCTATTGTAGCGTAATGATTTTTATAAATTAATGAAAAAGTTTAGAGCAAGTCCCAAAAGAATCCCTATGTTTTTTTTTTTCTTTTTGTTTTGTTTGTTTACAAATTTTAAACCTTTTAATAGCAATTTTAATGCATAATGACACAATTTCAATATAAATACATGAAATTGATTTAATTTTTTAATTACGTTTATATTAATTTAAAATCAAACCATTGAAGATTCTGCGTCTGTGTGTACGCTGCCTTGCCCATTGAATTAATCTCTATGCATTTTGTTTTTTGGATTTTTGCTGTTTAACATATTTGCTTTTAATAGAGCTCAAAAACATAAAAATATCGTTTAATATATGCCTGTCACATTTTTTTTAATGCAAACGCTATTACAGTTGAATAGCAACATTAATATTTAAAAAGTTAATTAATTTTCAATATTAATTAGTCCACTTAATAAAATTACGTATACGTTACGGAAGCCATTCAAATTTTAATTAATTTTATTAAAGCATCAAATTCTAAATTCAAATTGTTTGTAATAAAATGGAAGGAATACAAAAGCTTGTTAAAACATTACGAACAATTCGTTGCATACAAAATCACCCTGACGCGTGTTTATTTTGGCTCATGTGCTCAGACCATGTACATATAATTGAAAAACACCCACATGCAGACAGAGTCGGAAGCGAAATTTCCAATTTTCATAAAGTTTTTCAAACTGACTATGCTCTCATATCGGCCGGCAAAAAAGTTTTCATATAAATAAACAAATTTATGGAAGTGGTAATTATTATTTGTAGGCCTGAACAACAAATATATATGAGACACGCGACCCTCATATGCCTCAATCTACACAGTGGGGTAAGTATAAGTATAAGTTAGTAATGGTTACTTTGCAGAGTTTGCATATAAGAAAACAATGTTTATGTGCTCATTTATATTGAAAGTTAACGTTGGCGTTTCTTTCTTTGTTTTTTACCGTGTATTTGACAACTGCTTAAATGTAATTGGCAAAGTTGCGTGGGTGATTGCACCGACCAAGTTTGACATTCCAATAATTAGTGGCTTTTCGCATTATGCTGGATTGACAAAGTGCAAGTAACTTTGTGTTTAGTCGAGACTTTTTTATTTGTTTGTGCAATAAAATAGTCAAATTTATGGGAGGAATGCCTGCATAAAAGCTCTATTAGTAAATGCAGTCTGGCACATTCAATTTGAAAAATATTGATTTTTTGTAAAATAACTGTAGAATCTTTTAAAGCTTTGAGTAAGATTAATACCCAGTGAGCTATAAAAATCTGCATATAAAATTTAATTCTGAAACTATAAACGATTTTTCCGATGAGTATAAATAAATTAAATTACATTTTATTTTTTTTTTACATAATATATACAATAATCAAATGCAACAAAAATAATTTGCATTAAAAAAAATCACATCGAAATCCAAAAAAAAAGAACCATATTTCTGTTCAAACCACTTGACGCAAAGCTGTGAAAAAAAATGGGCGAACGTGCTGCACATGCAAATGAAATAACATTGGCAGGATATTTCACATGCCGAAGCTCATGCACAGCTAAGCAGCTCCAATACTCCCAACTACTGCCGAACCATTCAAAAAAAAAAAAAAAAAATGAGAAATGCCCCTGCACATTTTTCTTTTTTTTACGTTTTCAATCAAACACGACGTGCGCAGACGGAAAAATGCAGCAGTCAGCAACTTTTATGCATTTAATAAAAATTGAAAAAGTTGTCAATGGAATGGCACATGACTAAAACCACTCAACTCGACAAGCATCGGCATCAGTGACGACATGTGACATGCAAGAAATTTCACACATCATCGGCTGTGGCGCATGTCGCAAATATTCCAGCGTTTCCCCAAAAGCATATATAAGCATATATAAGTGACAGTTATCCTAAAGTTGTTTATGTAAATGATGTAATTAATACTCAATTAGTTTAATCAGATTACCTTGCATGCGACAATAATTCATTCACTTTAAAATTTCAGCTGTTAAGATTAAGGACCGTATACCGAATAGACAACCAGCGAATTGTAACCGCATATTCGTTGCATTACAAGAATGTCCTTTCGTTGTCATAAGTTGCTTAACAAAAGAAACTTTTGCCTCATTGTTTAAGCAAACAAACAAAAACAAGAAAATCTTAACTGATCATTATTTAGCCATAACTATATACCAAATTAAGTATCACTTTCCGCTTTGCTGCAAGTTTATAGAATTTGCATAATTTTTGCAGTAAGTCTACGAAATAGTAAGTTGCCTCAAGTGCGCCAGATAATTGTCCAAATAGGAATGCACTGCCCAGCTTGAGTTTAAGTGCCTGTCTAGACAGCTGCACAAGGTATACAAATGTATCTGCACAAAAGGCAGCGCAGGAAAAGAAGCAAAAAATTATTTGCACACTTAAAGTAAAATAAAAAAAAAATAAAATATTAATTATGTGCATTACAGTCCTTTTGCAATGGCCATGAAGGCATGGAATAGATGAAAACGGCTACAGGCAATCGGCCGTAGACGAGCTAACCACAATTCAAACCAAGTATATGAGTATAACAATAAAAGCCTCCATTAAAACTGTAAATAAAAACACTTATCAGCTAATGTTTTACATTTTATAGTGTCCATTGCACAAAAACTTAAATGGCTAGCTTATAGGGACACACTCAGGAGCGCATGTCAACTCAAGTCGACGTCTCGTGTCTCGCACGCAAGGCAATTATGTTGGCGCGTGTTTGGCCAAAGTTTTGGCGCCAAAATTCGGCGCCATGTCAACAGTTTTTGCATGTTACGACATGCTCTTTTTTGAAATTACACTACAAAATGTCTGTTGCATGCAAACTCGCACTGTCAGCAGACAGAAGATTGAGGGTGTGCCTCGACTTGGCATGTAATTTGGCATACGTTTCAGCTTCGAAAATTGGCCAAAACTTTAAACAATATTGTATACTTACCCACGTAGACTAACTGTCTGTCAGAAGTTTTAAGAAAGCTGATTGGAATAAATCAAGACACGCCATTTACTAATAAAAATTGCAAAATTGAGGTAACTTTATTTGATTGCATTTTAATTGCTTTTAAGTAAAAGATGAAATTCAAATGCGACAAAGTTAGTGATCCCGTTTGCATTTCGCAACTCGAACTGATTCCTTATTACTCCTTAGCATTACAAACGAACTTAAAACATTTTTTAAATTTAGATATTTGCTTAAAATTTTGATTTTGATTTAATGCAGACTGCAAATTTTGCCTTTGCTTATTTAATTTTTATGGCATATTATTTTATGCTTAATAGGACGCTTAGTCAAACCCCTAACAGCCAAACAATTTGCTGCTTACAAATGTTATGCAAAGCTAAAAATCCACATGCAAAACAGAAACCCGTCAGTAAGTTACCCTCCTCTCATTTACCCTCTGTCTGTCAGTCAGTTTGTCTGCTTGCCTGTCAGTATGTCAGGTTCCCAAGGGATACGGCGCGTTTTTTGCCATTTCAGCAAAATATTCAAAAGCAGCCTTTTTTCGCTCCCCTACTTATTAGGATGCAGAATGTTGACTTGCTGGCAAAACGTTTATCGTTATCATTTTCAAATTGAAAATTTGCGTAATCACATTTTAAGTGAAAATCATTTGAAGTACGACGCAACAGAGCCCCATCCCCGACCTCTCTAGGTACCCCCTATTATTCCTATTCATCCTGTTATTGCTTTGCAAAATTAAATTCAATCGATTTGCCGATAGCTGTGACAATCTGTTAAGGTGGCAGAAACAGTAGAAGAAGCATTAATAGCAGGAGTACTTATATGAATTTGAAAACACGCGCACCGGCAAATCTGCAAAGCAAATAAAACATTATGACTTTCATTTCCGTTTCCTACACTTTCAACTTATATGCCCTGGAATGGTGCAGCAAACACACAATGCATTTTAAGGCAATAATGTCCCTCTGAGCGTTACCATGTCATCACTTGACGTAGCAAGCATTAAACTTCTTTTCCCATAAAAGCAGCAAAGTTATGCAATTCTCCGTTGTCGGTAAGCCGGCCCAAGTGCCGCATAAGGAATCCACTCGTGGCACATATGGAAGCAATTGTGGCAGAATGCAACACTTTGCTCGGTTATTTCTTGCTTGTCACCTGATGTAAGACACACACTTCCGCTTCTGAATTGCGGAAATAAAAATGATAAAGCACTGAGTCTGCGTACGTGTGACTGTGTTTGATGGTCAGTAGGAAATAGTATAATCGTATAATCGTGTATAAACTTCAGAGTATCTGCTTTGTAATATCGTTTAGACTTATTGAATGGATTAAGAAAACTTTAATTGTATTAATTGAATAAATGCATATATGCAAAGCAATCTCCTGCCTTTTAAAAATGAATATATATCCCATATAATTTACCTCTCGTTGAGCTCTTCCCCGCTTTGTATCGAAAGTTTGACATTAGAGTCTTTGTGTTGTTGACTAAAATTTAAAGAATTTTTTTTAAGTGATACAATAATGAATAGAACGCAAATTTGTATCCTTATGAAACTACATATATTAATTTTTCTTCATTTAATTTCGTCAACTTTGATTGCTTTGCTTACAAATTTATGTGCCGCAGTGTTTGATGTCAGCATAGTATTCAAAGCTCATTTTGTTATTATAAGCCTGCCGCGTAATATTTCTGGCCAATTGCCAACCGGGTATTCAAATGCGTTGCAGTCGCAGCCATCACTGCGCATGCATGATCATGATTTCTTGCACTTTGCCAAAGTTCATTTCTAATGCATTTCTCAAACTAATTCAAAGCCATAATTTCAGTTGAGTTGGCCATTACTTGCTTTGACTTTGACTTTGTGTTTGCCTTGTGCTTCTGGTTTCACATTTTTTTATAATTTTTTTTTTTTCGCTGTTCTTTTTTACCAATAAAAGCGACCATTAACAACACATAAAACTTAACAGATCAAAGGCTTGCAGGAGTTCGCGTACGCGTCCTTTGTTTCGTTTGTTCTTGTCTTTGATTGACTGCCAGAGTTAACTTAATTGTCGCGTAGCGTAACTTTAGAAGTTCCAAACTAAGTTTCTACCGTCAGCTTTTATTTTTCTCCTTCTTTTTTTGTCAAATTCAACTAATGTGAAATTTTCTCATGCTTAACGATTTCTATGCTTCTTGCGAGCAGATGACTGTGAAGTGCAATTTGCGTCAGTTACAAACCAAAAAAAAAAAAACAACAATGTATAAAAAGCCAAAGAAACGGCAAAAGCCAATGCGCAAAGCTGCCATTTATGCTAAGGAAAACAAAAAGAGGGAATCCTGTAACCACAGTGGCTGACGTTGCTGTTGTGGCTGGCGCTTGTTGATGATCCGTTTGCCTTGCAGGCAGACATAAATTTATGCAAGGATATCCGCTGCTGATGACTGTCTACGGTAACCAACTACCGCAACTTTTTCCTCGTTTCCGTGCTGGATTTTGCATGGCTGTATCAGCAGCTCATCAAGTTGGCGCACACAACTGTCTGCCAGCTGTCTGGATATTCCTATTTATGCATATTTGCTGCATACTTTTAGGCAGCCCTTCAACATGCCTTGGCGAAGATATGCGCGCATCATTTAAGGTATGCACAGCGTGGCTCGGCTTTTGGATTTTCAGTTATCCTGCAACTGAAGTGGAAATTTTGTGCATTAACTGAATGGTGATGCTGCTTGGATGGCAATTTATTATTAATTAGGCTTAAGACCGACTGAATGAGCAATTATGTTGAGCTAAACAGCCATCAAAACTATGCAACGATTATCCTGTGCAAAAATACCAACTTTTCAACAAAAATCAAACAAATATTAAATACTTGAATGCCACATACTTTGTTTTTCATAAAGAAATTCAACTATGTTTAGTTTTTTAAGTCTGCGGAAAATTAAAGTCACAGCAATGCACTGCATAATATATTTTCCTTAATAAAAGAAATAAAATAAAATACGGTAATTTGACTGGCAGCATAGCCATGCTAAAGAAAGACAGTGAGACAGACATAGCTGTTCAGTCGACGATGCTTTAAGCAAAAATAGTCTAGTCATTGGCTTCTGCTGTTCTCCAAAGCTACAGACACAGACAGACAGCGCGTCAAATAAAGTTAAATGAAATTCACTTTAGCACACAACGCACATCACTCGCTTGCTCCTGCTGCCTCCTGAAGTGTGCGCAGTAGCCACGTTCTATTCGGTTTTCGATTTGGTTTCTGCTTCCCTTTGCACATTACGAAATGAAGCAGTCAGGAGGTCAAAAAGGCGCAAAATTTATGCCTATAATTAAACGAATGAATTAATGGTATTTGTGTCTGTCTGCCTGTACATTTATTTCAGTGTCTGCCTGGCTGTGTCTTATACACGGGAATGGTCGCTTGCAGACGATACAGCTAAAGATTTTTGGCTTTAAGTTGGCTGAGTATTTATTTAATTTGCTCGTATATTTGGCAGACTACTTTTGTGGGTTGAAAGAAAATTATTGTTTAACAAAATTAACACCTAGGTGGGTAAGAGTTAGACGCATGTGGGCCTAGCAACAAGCGACAGCTCGCAAAGTGAGCTAAGCGATAAGGAAAAACAGAAAGAAAAAGGAAATATTTGATGTAGTATATATTTTTTTGGACCACATTTGCTTTGGTCAGCATGCAGACTGCAGATAGTGCAGGATTTCGCATAGTCAATAATATATTTGATGAAGGCTTCGCATTAAAGGGACGTTAAAGATTGAAGTGCGTCAATGAGTTATTTTATAATAAATGTGCTTTGTCTTAGGACTCAAGAGAATAATCAACGAATCTGCCATCTTTTTTCCGCTTCCATATGTTGTGCAAAATGCCGCATGCCATTTTCATAATTAAATTTTCACGAATAATTTGTTTCAAAGAAATCAAAGTCAACCTATTTAAATTTAAAAGACCCCCTGCTGAACCTGTTGCAGGTCAAGGAGTGCGATAATAAAAATTCACTTACTCGGCAGCTGCCACTCGGAAATCTTTGCACGACAAATTTAACACGACACGGCGCACACGCGTCGTATGGCTGAACAACATTTAAGTAGGTCAAACGTGGGCATTTCATTTCCGCATGAAACTTTTTGCAAAACACACACCCTCACACCCGCTTCAGCACTTATAGACAGTCAAGCTGTTACTTGCCAAGGCAGTGCTGTGCGCTGTTTGTTTTGTTGTTGTTGTTCACCTGTAGACTTGGCATCACTTAAAATGCCGCTAAATAAATATTTTATGAATGCGTACAGCAAAGATTTGACTCCATGATGCTGCGTTAAAGGCAAAGGCACAGTCACAAATGATTTATAGGCGCTGCCTCTTGTGTAGACCGTCAGCAAGCGATGCCTGCTGGCTCCTCCCCTGTCAGTTTGCTACGTGTGCCGAAACCAAAAGTCAACAACCAGAATCAGAGTCTGGGGAGCTGGTGGGTATATTTCGGTTTACCGTTTTCGTTTGCGCTACAGGTCCGTTGGCTAAAAGCATAATTTAATGGTTCATAATTGATTTCTATGCCAGACTATGTGCGCAATGGTGTGTACAGAGAGAGTGAAAGAGACACAGAGTTACTAGAGAAGAAATGTGTGTTCCAGGGTGAGTGGGGGAGAAATGTTTACAAGTTGTATGGTTGCTTATTCAGCTTAGAAGTTTATGAAATGCGTTGAGCGCTTAATGTTGGCAGTTGGCTGTTGGGCATATTAAAAACTTATAATTTCCTTCGAGGCAGTCAAAATGCTGCCGGCGCACATAAATTTATTTTATTACATAACTTTGCTTTAATGCTAATCGCCGTCATTCTTGCACCGGCATAGTGTGAATAATGCTTTGCTGCATATAATTATCTGATACCATTAACTTAGCTTGATCGTAGCTTGATTCATATTTGAGTGAGTGAATGTTGAATAATGTTTGAAATTGGATTTTTATGAATTATGCGTTAAGTCAGTAAAAATAGCAGAAGTACAGTTGTTGTTTAGCATTTCTATGCAGTGATTATCATTGAAATAATTTTAATTCTTTATTGAATTTATGTCCTATGAACAACACATATTTGATTGAGTCTTGGTAAATAATAAAAAAAATATGATTCTTGTTCCATAAATTACTTTATAAGTACTTTAAAACTAAAATTAGAGAATCTACACAATACTCAACAAAATATGTCGCCAGACAATAAATTTCGATTAAATTTGGGCTACATATAAAAATATTATTACAAATACATACAATTTACTGCCTGCAAGATGTGAAAGTAGCAGTTCATTGTTTTATTGCATTTTCGTTTTATTTTTCCTGGGATTTGTATGTTTCGCTTTTGCTTTAAAGTACGTATGAACGCTGACCGTGATGTTTGCTTAAATATTTAAAAAGGTTAACAAAATTTATATCATATAAACAGACGCCAATGGTATTCTAAATGGCATGACTGGGGCTATATTATTTATTTATAACAAATTGCATGATTACGTTGTATTTCTTTTTTTTCGAATGGCATAAGTGGAAAAATAAGAAAGTAAAAGTAAGAAAATGAAAAGTTTGCTGCGAAAACATTTGACTTTGTGGCACGGCTTGGCAGAGTCAAATAAAGTTAAGTGCTTACCTCTCATGATATCTTTCTTTTTTCGTTGAGAAGAACCTTTGACTGCGTGCGGCAAATGAAATGCTTATAAAATATTTAACAGAGCCAAAGCTCCTCACTTTGCTTGCAGGTAACTGTGATTTGTTTAACACAGGTGGCTGAGGCCACACTTTAAAATTCTTTAAATCCAAATTCTTATAAATATTCATAAAATTCAGGAAATCAAAATCACTTTAAGGCAAAACCCATGCAGTTTGCATGTCCTTTTTGTCAAATTTGTCGAAGCAGAGCAACAGATAATCGCAAATGCACAGACAAAATGAATTTGTGCGCATGCATATATGTCAAAGACAGATAAGCGACGTTCTAAGCAACAATTTGCAATTTAGAACTTGGCACTTGCAGTTGCATTTTCAGCAATGACAGTGAAACCAGTCACAACAAAAGCAATGATAACAATAGAAATGAAGAATGGGTAAGCAAACAATGTCAAGCCTTTGTATGCAATGCAATTATACAAAAGCGACAACAACGATACAGGCTTTAACTGACAACTAGCAGCAACAACAGGAGAACACCTACCAGCACCACCTCCATACCAACAACAACAAGATAACTGGTAAATGTGCATAAAGGTTATGCAAATCTTATTAACGAGGTCTGACTGCAGCATGCCAAGGCTCACAACTAAACAAACATAACACAACAACAAACCAAACCAAACCCAGATGGAAAGCCATAGTAAACCCAACTCCCGAATCCAAAGCAGACTAAGCCAAGTACTCACGCAGACAAATGCAGAATCACACCATCATAATAGAGGATATTATCATATTATCCTGCTTTTGCCGTCCTGCATTGCAAAACTCTGAAGATGATGGGTCTGAGTGCACACTTGATCTGAATGCGATGTTTTCTGGTTAAAGGAATTGTCGCATACACTTGTGCGCAGCAAGACTGTATTTATGCAGATAAATTATCATGACCTGAATGGGATTATTGTGTTTTTGTTAATAATCCTCTTAGTTCTAATTATATGTGTGCATCTATGAACAGAAGTGACCTCTTGCTTCATGTAGACTACGAACGACGAGGAAACGATTTTGTAAGAATTCTATTAAATTATCAGTAGCTTAACGTCTGACCATAACTCCAGCATATCCTCGCAGCACATTAGCTACGCGTTGGCATACGCATTCAAGTGCGAAGCAGAAGTGTTGGCTCGTTTTGGCTTCCATTTTGTCGACTGCTGTCATTATTAATGCGCATAATTAGCCCTGGTTTAGCAAGATTGATTGGTTTGGCAGGAGAAATTCGCTTTTCTTTTCTTTTCATGCTGCTTTGTGTGTAAGCAAATTGAAGCAAACAGGAATTTGTTATGGAACTTTTGTGTGTGTTTTGTTGTGCTGTTCGTGGTTTTGTTGCTCCTCCAGGCGGCTGCTGCTACGTGTCGCATGCTTCAGTTAATCGTATTTTTTTGCAGCATTTACCGCATGCAAACAGCAGCAACACAAACAACTCACAACCACACAAGAACAATAACATATTCAAGAAGAACGCAGACGGAAGTGGGATTTATTGTTTTATTAGCAAATGCCGGAAGTGTCTGCTTCGGCAAGCAACGCAATGAGTGAGTGAACAAGTGAAGTCGAGTATCGGAAGTCATCGCACACGCGTACGTAAACCACATTTTATGCCAAGCAGACATTTATATTTATACACATGTGCTCATATATGCGTCTTGAGTTTATTATTTACTTTACTGATTCTGCAGCCAACCATTTTTTGTTGGCTTTGCCTTTCTCCCTTCCACTTTGCCAGGCAGACTGCCTCTGCACAGCATGTGTTAGCCAAAAAATTCCCTTACAGATATTTGTTTCCTATGTTTGTAGATACATGGATACTCATATATCTATCTATCATGCTAAGCATGTCCTTGTGCTCTGTTTTTATTAACTAAAACTGCTCATTAGCACGTTGAGAGCATCCCTAATGAGCTTTTTTAATGAGTGCTTAATTTTTGCAGTTGAATTGTGAATTTCGGTAAAGTTAGTAGGTCAGATTATAATTGGCTGTTGCTG
>JBAMBQ010005046.1:0-65644 GCA_037044495.1 Stegana nigrithorax | reverse complement strand
AGTTATTTGCAAATCTAAACGAATTGTCATAAGCTTAGCTGTCGTGATTTGCTAGAGTACCGTTATGGCAGTTACACGAGCTGCAATTGTATACCGATTTTAATGCCGCCATATGCTGGCTGGCATACACACAGTTTTGGGCCTAAGCCTCCTGTCAATTTGCCTAGCCAACGAACAACATGGCTTATGCACAAAGATGACAATGAAATCAAAAATAATCAAGTCCTATGCGTGATTTAACAAAGCACTGTGCATACACACACACACACACACACACACACACACACACACACACGCATACGCTACGCATGTATTACATTGTATATATGTATGTATGTGCATATTGTACACAAGTTAAACGTTGTGCAACCATTAATAGAAGCAACCTACCGTGATTCGTCGACTGTTTTTGTTTTCAATTTTTTTCTTTCTTTGCTTTTGTTTCTTGTTTCTTTTGTTTTTTGCCTTTATTCGCATTTTTTTTTTTGTGAATTTCATATGTATGATATATATGTTATGTACATATATTATACATGTATATATTCTGTGCTTTCGTTATCATGAAAGCATAAGTTCGCTTTGCTGCTGCCGGTATTTGAAGTCGACATGGGCGCCCCCAGCAGGCGCACACGTCAGCCGCTGAGCGATGGTAACGATAAAGCATAACGTCAATGATTGGCAAAGCATGGCGGATACGTTTTGCAAACTACGTGACATCACACAGCATCGGAGTGTCACTTCAAGTTCAGCTGCCGCTGCTGTGGCTGCTGTGGCTGCTGTGGATGCTGTGGCTGCTGTTGTTGAGCGTGTTGCTCATTTCAGTGGCAGGTTAACTTGTTTGAAAAACTGGCAAAAACAATTGAATCGTTACAATTCAATCAAGTGCAAAATTTGCAAATAGCCAATTGCCCAGAAACATGCCAATCACGTGTCACCGCAGCGAGCCTTGCCTGCAGATTCATTTGCATTTTCATTTTGTCTTGAACTAAAAACAGAAAAACTATTCACTGCTTAATGTTATACTCGGACGCAGCAGTCAGCAAAAGTGTTTGTGCCAATGTAATTTGCACTTGGATATGCAGGCTACTCACTCACACAATTCTCACTTCAACTGTGATCAGCGAGCGCGTGCGCACAAATTTCGCACCACAGTGTACGCCTTTTGACACCAACCGCTGTTCACATAAACCAATCGAAGGAGTTTCTTTTGTTTTAGTTTTTGTTTGTTTTCCATGTATTTACGATGACATTTTGCGTGAAATAGGCCAATACGCAGATGATAGATTTACTGCCAACCGTTGAGCCGGTGAAATTTACTGTTCCATGGTGTATTTGAGTACAACTGAGGATATACGCGCTGGCACTTGAAACACGCATATATAACTAAGTTGTGGCTTAAATTTTAAGTGTTTGCCAGAGAGGTCATTTATTTGCTTTTGTTGTTATTTGCCGTTGTAATGGCATGACAGCAATATCAATTTGACATTTTGTATTTTTTTATTTATTTTCTTCTTCTTCTTCTTTTTCTTAATATTACTGAACTGTAATTAACTGTTTTTAAACACGCAATTGAATGCGTTGTATGCCGTGCCATAGTTCTGAAGAAGCAGCAAAATTACAAATGTCTCATTTAGCTAAGAATATCGTAAGAGTCGACCAATTTTTATTTAAGGCCGCGCGCACAAAAGTATGCAACAAAAGTGCTCATGCAGTTTCAGCGCATAACATGAGTGTGTACAGCAGACGCGACTGAACGAAAATTAAACCGAAAAAGAAATAGAAAAGAAGGTACATACACAGCAGCAAAATACAAAAAAAAAAAAAAAAAAAAAAACAAAGAAAAAAAAAAGAAACTATTGCTTGTTATGCTAGTCATTATTGTGCGCTGTATTGCTGTAAGTGCTGTGCGCTGCTGCTCAAGTTGTTGTTGTTCTTATTGTTGTTGTATAACCTTACAAATATTTGTACTTGTATTTGCTCAGCTTTGTTACAAATTATTTGCGCTACAATATTATTAATATGATTATTACGGCATACTGTGGCATTGTTGTTCTTGTTGTTGTTGGCATTATTATTATTATTCGTTGTTTCTTGCTTGTTTGCTGCTGCTGCTTCTTCTTCCGCTTCTTCGTCTAGTCGTTATCAAGAGCAACTCTAGTCGTTTTTTGCGAATGTTATGCCCTTTCTTTATTTATTTAATTTTTTGTGCTTCTTTGCTGCGCTAATTCGTTTTTTTTTTGTTTTTTTGGTGTTTCTTCGTGTTTACTTGCAGCGCATGTCATGAATTTGATTGTTGTTGTTGTTTTTGTGGCTGTTATATTAACAGTATTATAAGCCAATGTTCTTTCTGTACTATGTGCAATAGAAATAATGATTAAATTATTTACATTGGCTAATAATAAAAATTACTATGAGTTTGCATGAGTAACGCAGACCCTTGTACACACACACATGCATACGTGCATACATACATGCATACATGCATATACATAAATGTGTGTATAGTGTCTACAAGTAGATAAACACACTGGTGAGTGTTTGGAGGCAAACGAGTTAGGAGAGTGCAAGGCACGTGCATGCGAGTATTTAAATGCTTTGCAACAACAGCAACAACAAACCAAATTGTCAATGTTCAGTGCATGTGGTCGGGTTGTCTGCACACTTAGACGACGTGTTGTTGGCTACATTACAACATTTAATAACAAATGTGGCAACTTTGGCGAACGCTTAGTGCAACGCACAAACTGCTGAATGGCAGAGAGCAGAGCAAAGCGGTGCAAGCGGTGCAAGTGGTGAATATGTTTTGCAGTGAAGCAGAGAGAGAGAGGAGCAAAGAGGTGTGCTTAGCTGACTATTGTCTGAGCGGAACATGCAGGGCAGGGTAGGGCAGGGTAGGGCAGGGCACGGTTGCGGTACGCAGCGACACTCAATAAGGTTAAATATTGATTTTCGATCATAAGTTTCATTTTAGCAGCACCGAATGTTGCTGTCTTGCCGATGCGGTGCATGACTTGACTTGAGTAGCCTTCGATTGGGTCCAACCGTGTAGCATTCGTTTGGACATGCAGCCAAGCGTTTCGGTTGACTTTGGCTCTGTCTTTCAGTTTGACTGTCTCTTGGTCGCTCGCTGGCGGTCTATCCGTTCATCCATCCATCCATCCGTCTGTCTCTCTGTCTGTCCGTCTGTCTGTGTGTCTTTCGTTCGATTACTTTTGAGCACGCCCTTTTGTTCGTTCGATATTTGTGCTGCGCATTCCACGTCATCGCTGTCGGTGCCATTGTCGTTGTCGTTGCCGTTGCCGTTGCTGTTGCCGTTATTGCTATTGTTGTTGTTGCCTTTGCCGTTGTCGATGTCGATGTCGCCGTTGGCCCTGATGCATGCAACCCCAAGTTGAAAACTACAAGAAAATGTCAAGCATAGTCGCCATGCAAATATCAAGCACACGAAGACAGCGTCGCGCTTTGGGGATGATGGCATTGCTGTGTATTATCGACCTTAAGTAAATTGTTATCGGCATTAACAAATAGGCAACAGGAACGTCGCCCGTTTAATGTGTTTTAGCCCGCAGCTATATGTATTTCACTTTCATTTTTTCTTTTTTTTTTTTCATCTTCTTTTTTTTTTTATAGTTGTAATAAAGAACTTTCGAGTATAGAAAAGTTATATCCGAGCATAGCGCAGCTATTGATAAATACTTTCTCGACTGCCCTTGCATGTTTTTCATTTAGTTCGTACAAAAGCAGTTTGTTGTTTGTTAGAGTGTTTTCTACCCTAAGCCAGGTTTGGCGCAAATGGTCTCACCTTTGCATGGCTCTGTTTGCGGCTGCATTGCACGTGGGCGGTGTTCGAATGTAACTGATACCGTCAACGCATAATTTTGCATGTGAGAGCGAATGAAAATGAAAACTGTTACTGAAAACAAAAAGAGAAGAAGAGAAGAGTAAAGAAATGGAAAACAAAATAAACTATAAATAAATATGGTATTCGTGTTTGAATAGCATATCTTTATATAAGTAAATAAAGTCAAAACGTCTTATGGCAAGTGCACCGGCACACGGACCCTTGCTGGCGCACACCAAGTGTGCAACGTGCACATTCGCGTGTTGGCCTCACTTCCGTTGCGCACTGGAGCCCCGAATCGTTCGCGCGCATAACCTGCCCTCCGGGCTGCATGGCTGCACGCCTTTCCACTTCCATTTCCTTTCGATTTGCTACCAATGCTTGCCCGCCTGTTTGTCTGTCTACCTGTCTGTCCGTCCGTCCGTCCGTCCGCCCGCCCTACGGCTCGCTGTAGTTCATCTGCAGCAGAATGCACACAACATGTGCCTGCCAGTGGGCAAAAATCTCATATTGCGCACTTGACTCCATAAGGTCGGTCTTTGGTTAACTTTTGTTATCTTTGTTGTTATTGTTGTTGTTGTTCTTGCTGTTCCTATTATTGCTGTTGTTGCAGTCGTTTTTCCTGTTTCACTTTTTAATTATTAGCCTGGCCATTTGCAGGTGCTCTGCCGGCGTGGGTGTGAACACACGCGCGAACTCCTGTTCCTTTACGGTTGCATTAGCTGCGATTCGTTGCGTGTGCAGTTGTTCTCTATTTAATTAAATAAGTTGCACGCGCAATGCTTTGCCATTTCCCGGGTAATCAGCTTACCTGCACCGCGCTGGCGGTCTGCTGACCTTGGCCCTGTATGTGTGTAATTGTCTAAAAATTGAGTGATTGAGCGCCGGCGTGAAGCAATAATTTCAAATGCCAGAATGCGTGAATGCCCAAAAATGTTCGACTTTTGACATTGGCCATGAGCATCTGACCTTCACTGATCTGACATTGGCATTGTCGTATCATTTGTCTATTAATTAAAATCAGTTAGAACTTTTGTTTTTGGCCCAAGAGAGTTCAGAGTGGAATTTTTCAAATAAATACTGTGAAATTTGCGTGCCTGCGTGCGTGAGTGCGTGAGTGTGAGGCATAAACGTAATTCCAAGTACATGGTCTTTGTTGGTCCAATTTCACTAATTACTTGTTCAGGCCAATTAGCATCGAAATGCTGCTACACGCGCAGCACCTCTACAGCATTCGCTGTTTAAAATGCGGCAATAATTAACGGATTGTATTGCCGCACACGGCATGTGTCGTATACGTGTACGTATGCGAGTGCGTATGCGTGATTTTAATTAGGCATAATCAGATTGCACTGTTGGCCTTTACAATATTTGAAAATATTATGGCGAAATTGGCTGCCTAACTGCGTCTATTTTTCCCTATCAATCACGGCCAATTACCAATATTACATTCGCACATTTTCGCACAGCGCATCTCATCTCAGTTCGGCCAATTAGCAAAGGCATTGTAAATAAAAACTAAATGCGCTTACATTTTGTTTATTGCGCAGTTCGGCCAGAAGCATATAATTCTTTGCCAATTTGGCCTTTGATTGATTTTTGCTTTATACAAGTTACTTGATTAAATGAAAATCTAATTAAAAATTCATTTAAAAATTACACGCCATAGAATTTCTAAAGTAAAAAATGCAAACGAAATACAAAACCGTGCCTATTTAACAGCAAAAGTACAATACTTCTGGCAGGTACTGTATGTGCACAAGCTGCTTACACTCACCAATAATTTCGGCTTAAAGCCAACTTGCATGTGGCTCAAATGGCGAACAAATACTGGGTAGCAAATGCAAATGCATACATTATTCGTGTCTATGCGCTGCCTGTGTTAAGCAAATAAACAAGCAAAACTTAAATATTAAAATGAATTCGTTATAATTTTTTATTACATTATGGACCATCAGTGCCGATTATGCACAAAGCATGCCCAACACATAACTACACATATTTTCATCTCAGTGCTTTGGCACAGCAGCCACACACACACAAAAAAAGGAGAAAAAAAAACTATAAAAAATACAGAAACATGGCAAATGCAAGTAAAATGCCAGCCATGAATTATTCTATGTCAGTTACATAATGCCTTTCAACAAAATACTTAGCAGCATATACAATATACATATACTTACATATATGTGATGGCATGAGTTGGCTATGCGTATGTGTGTGTGTGTGTGTGTGAGTGGGCGAGAGCACAGTTGGAAAAGGCAGAGTGGGCGTGATTCTGTGGGGGGGAGCGTGTGCTGCGCGTGTTGAGGCGTGTTTGAGTGTAAAACTGTGTCTGGTTATAAACTAAATACATATAAGCGAGAAAATATAATAGATTCAATAAAATGCCAAATTCATTTTTTTATATACATATATATTGGATTTCATGTAAAATAGAAAACGGCAAAGCTAAGCGAAATAAAATCAAAACTTAGCAAAAGCCAAACAAAAAAAAAAATAACGAAAAAAGCAACGGAAACAGCAAGAGAAAAATCAGGCAGCCAGCAAAAGGATAACGAGCAACAACAACAACAACAACAACAATAGCAACAACTTACAATTGTAAATAATAAGGCGATGCTCTAGAAATCCCAATCTACAAATGCCAAAATATGACAAAAAAGTCCAAAAATAAAAATAAAAAAACACAGCAAACATAAGCAAAGGAAACAACAAAAACAAAATTAAATAGAAAAAAAATATGTTTAAACAGCAGCGGCAGCAGGAGCAGGAGCAGCAGCAGCAGCGTCAGCGACTACATCAAGCGAAAGAATAAATTCATGCACATTCATAATAAAAAGAAAAATTAGATGAATAAATAGAGAAATACAAGGACACGAATTAAATAGGCACCAAACGTAAGGCAACACACGAAAAGAGGACAGCAAGCATACAAAAAAAAAAAAAACAGACAATTGAAAGTAAAGGAAAACCGCAAATGAAAAAAAAAAGAACGGAAGCAAAACCAAAAGAAAAAAACAGAAAAAAAAAATAAAAGAAAGTGCAGAGAAAACATTTGAACAACTTAAAGAAGATTCACTCCGGCGCCACCGACACTTTTTTCCATTCGCGGCATTATCATTGTCATTATTACATTACATGCCCACATGCCTCGGCAAAGGCAACGGCAAAGGCGACTAAGCGCAAAGCAAGCAAGAAAAGCAAAAGCGATGAATCTCTGCGGCAGCAGCCTGCCTGGATTCCGGCGATGCTGGCGACATGTGTTGCAAATATGAAAGTCTCTGCACGTCTTCGATTATTGTCGCTTGCGCCTGTGCCGCTGATAGACGCGTCTAGTAAGTGGCGCTGAGCACAGGCAAGAGGGGCGTACATGTCTAGCATTTTATAAGGCCGCCACGAATGTCTTTTATTTGCATTGTCTAAATTGTTTGGCCCTGAGTCTGAGTCTGAGTCTGGGTCTGGGTCTGCGTTCTGCGTTCTGGATACTGAATAGCCCAGCAGCCGCGTTGTCGTTCCTTTGCTTAGTCGTGCATCAAGCCAAGCGCTGCACTAAGCACCCAATTGTCGCGTCGAGCAAATGCTGCCAATGGCCGCAGCAGTCCCCCAACTCACACCCAAGGCGACAACTGACGCTCGCAGTCGCTTATGAGTAATCGAATAATTCACTTAGACATAATGAACTGTCTTACGCTGTAATAATTTACATTAACTTTGTTTGCCGCTTAAGTGGGGGACACGTTCTTTTGCCAAAACGACGCAGGTACAATGTTTCATGTGCGTGCATTTCTTTTTCTGCTTCTTTTTTGTTTTATTTTTTTTTTTTTTTTTTTGTTTTCACCATATATGAAAATATTTGCGTTCAACTGATGGCATGTGTACTTAAAGCAGAGCGAAGAGTTTGCGCAGCTGTGCTGATGATAAGTATACAAAATATGCTTAAAGTGCACGAATAAAATTATAAGAAAAGTATATGTATATATATATATATATCTCTGTGTGCATGCATATGTATATGCTAAGCAGCAGCTAAGTCCTCAGCTCAGTTCAGTTCAGTTCAGCTTGTGCTGCACATTGTGTTTTTACTGTAGTTTTTAACACAGTCGACAAATACACAAAGCTGGCGAATATGCTGCCACACGCACTCGCTTCGTTTTGTAGTTTGCGAGGGGAGAAAGAGAAATTGTTGCCAACGCATAGAATCGTAAAAAGCGTCATTTAATAACATTTGCTTAGTTATTGTTGCGGTTGTTGTTGTTGTTGTTTTAATGTTTGTGGTTTTTGCTACTCTCCGCTTTTGGCTTTTCACAGCCCGACTTTTGCTAATCGCTTTGTTTTTCCTGCCGCTTGCTGAAGTTTCGCACGTATGCAGCTGACATAAAAACCTAAGACGTATTGGCATTTAAAAAAAAAAACACAAAAACACTGAAATACCCAAGCAACACATAACGAAAAAGTCAGCATTTAGTAAAGTCCTTTATTTAATTTTTTTGTTTTTTTTTTTTTTTTTTTTTTTGACTTATTTGACATATTTTTCTTTTTTTCTGTTTATGTGTTTTTCTGTTTCATTTTCTCTTTGCTTTGTTGCTGCGTATATGGCAACTTTTGTTTTATGCATGCCCTGTTTTTGGCAAATAGTCAACTGACGTTCGAGTGCTTAAGCTTTAACGGAATATGAGCAATAGAAAGCAACACACAGCAGCAGCAACAGACAAGAAGAAGGAAAAGAAAATGAAGAAGAAGAAGAAGCAAAAAGCAACGGCAAAGTTTACCCAAATTGGTTTACATAACGTGCATGAGGCGCATGAGATACGCGCGACGTGAGCACAACGTGAGTGGCTGGCTGCTCGTGCTCACATTTCTGCTGTTCAGTGGCACTTTAAATGAAATTCGCTTCCACGAATTGACGAATTGATTTCTATGCGCTTCATTTGCGCTTAAGCGTTGCTGGCCTCGCACCTCACACACGCACACCCATTCACACACACACACACACGCGTACGCACGTTGCGAAGATTTGCTAATGATGCGCTAATTGCCGTGACAAAGCCAATTTCACGTTTCACGTTAGACAAGTGCACTTGTCTATGGCCAGATGCCATATTAATTAACTCAACGGGACGCCTGCCCCCGGCAATGTGCGCCACATTGTTTTTGTTTATTTAAAATTGAAATTTTTGCTTCGACGTGTACAAGCTCGAAAGGAAACCAGTGAACAGCCGCAAGCATAGGCTGCTTTCGAAACCAAAAGCCAAAAAACAAAAGAGTAAAAACTCGAAAACAAAAAAGAAAAATAAATTAATATATATATATATATATATATATACATATGTATATAGTATGTACATATATATACACTCGTATATACATATATATATATATATATATATATATAGATATATATTTATAATTTTATCATAAGGAATTATTATAAAAGAAAAACTGGTTAGTTGGTGTAATTAACTTTACACGGCCTAAGGCATTATTACACTGTCAATTGCAGATAAGTATGCAATAAAATTTACGCTTTGTTGTATTATCAAAAAAAAAAAACAAAAAAGTGGTACAGCCACAAAAATGTGAAGCCTTAAATAAATTGATAGTATGCATGCGACATGGGGCAATTGTGCAACATAACAAAGCAGAAAATGCAGCGCAGTTGCAAATACTTGGAGCACAATGGACACGAATTGGCTTCGTGTGAATCGTGCCGAGTTCAGATGCGGACACTGGCTTGCCGTGGCTTTGCGTGACTTCCCGTTGGCGCAGTTGTCGCTACACCAAAGGAAAGCAGCTTCCGCTTGTTGGTCTACGCATGGCTTAGAAGTTTCTCTTGGCAGGCTTTTGAGGTCGGCAGGCATAAGTGCTGGCCGGATTAGTTGGGGCACTTGGGCTGGCTGCTTTAATGGCTTGGCTGTCTGCTGCCAGCTTTATGCAGTGTCCTGGCACGTGATGTGAGCTGATGTCGATGAAGTTTCTTTGGCCATCAGTTGGTCAACTTGTTTAATAGATTTCACTTTATGGATTAACTAAGTTGGCCGAAATTTGCTGAATGAATAACTCGGTTGATGTCGATGTTGGTGCCGCCTAACTAAGCTCGCAAATCAAATATGTCATTTCGCTCAGTGCTCTTGCTTAGACTAAACTTGGTTTATGTCGGTTTGTGTGAGTTGTGATGATGTCCGCACTTGGCTTTTTGTTTATTTTGGTATTTGCACTCGTCTTTCTTTGGGGATTATGCACATTGCCGTCGTCGCTGCACACCGCAACATTGCAGATGACATTATGGCTTTGTTAAATAGCCATGACCGTCACAGATAATCGCAATGCTGACTGCTAAGTGGCTTATAGTGATTTTTGACAGTGCCTGGCATTTGCTCGACATGCCTTCGCTGCTTCGATTGCATGCATGCATGCAAATTGTCGTATTATTTTGTTGCTGCCTGTCGACTTCAAACCGTTCTTGCTGATCTATAGCAATTTCCGATATTCGAAGTGAAATACAATTTGCTTCAATGCAACGCTGCACTCGTGTCAAAAACGTTGCATATATTTTCTAATTTCCTCAAATGTTTGCATAAGTTGCCACAAATTCAGTCGCAGGCACGAAAAAAAAAAATGAAAAATAAAAAATAAAAATAAGAGAGTGAAGCAGCAAACACGTTTCAAGGTATTCGATCAAACGGGGAAGGCAAACAGCAAACAGCAGGCAGCTGGCAACTCCATTAATCAGCACACAGAGCGAACCGAAAGCAGAAAAACAGAAAAGCAAAAGTTGCAAAACCAAAAAATAGAAAAGGACAAAAACTTATGCTGCGAAAGCAGTCGCGCGCTGCCGCGGAGAGAGTTGCCAGCGAACATGTGCAGATACTCGTACATCTCGCGTGACATTGATTAAATTTTCGTCAGAAACAACGTTCGCTGCCATTTGTCACAAAGTAATCAAAAGGCAACTCACAAACAGACACTTTTCGCGCACATTTGCAGTTGCGAGCGCCGTTTGAGGCGAGGCTCGCCCGCGCTTTGTCAAAGCTGCCGCCTCTAAGTGCTTTGGCTCAACATGCAGCATGCCGCATCTAGCATCCTGCATCCTGCCTCCAGCCATGCAGCCATGCAATCCTGCCTCAGATGACTTGTGTCGATTTGTGCAAGTGCTGTCGCAACTTTATACACTTTGCACCGTACATTTTCAATGCTCAGTCATGCCTCCCATACCACATATGGCACAGACATATACATATACACATATATACACATACGCATATGTGGCATCAAAAACCAAATCCAAACCGACTTCGTCGTATGCACACAGCCGCCTTTGCGCAGCGCATACGTAACTCGATTGCCTAAAAAACCACAGCAAAAACAACAAAACCATTCTCATGTCGCTTGCCTGCTGATTGTTATTTTGATTTACTTATTTATTCTTATATATGTATTTTTTTTTTTAAATTTATTTACATATGTGTGTGTGTACTTTTCTTTCTTTTTTTTTTTTGCATTTTGCATCTCACTTTATATGTCAAAACTGTTTATTTATCGCATGTGGGAATTAAAAAAATAATATTTAGCAAAACCAAAAATAAGAAAATAAAAAGAAATAAATAAATTAAAATATAAAAATAAAACGGAACTGTCAGCTAAGGCCAATTACATTTTGCGGTTATGAAACAATTGCAAATGAATGCACACATGACATAGAAGCCACATTCATTTATGAGTGGTTTCAAATATCGCAGCTGCTGGCAGCATGGGCTTTTCCAACACTCTGTGCGGTTGGCAGCCATCGAAGCGAAATGAAGGCTTAAAAAACCCATACACAGTAACATGCCTGGCTGCATGGCCGACTGAGATAACATTATAAAATTTGTTATTAAGTGATTATGAATTTGTTTTTTTTGTTTTTGATTTTACTATTTAATAATATTAATTGTGTCAAAATATCAAATGTACTTAAATGAAGGCTTTGACACATTAATAAGTACTTATCAATTAGCCCTCGCTTGTGCCTGCATATAAGAATACATTTGATTTATTTTTATTTTGACTTTTTATTATTATTTTATATATATATATAATTTTTTTTATATAATATGATTTCAAATTTTCACGCGATGTTGCTGTGCCCTGCGCAGCTGCGCGCACATTTCTCACCACACATGGCACATGTTTCGGATGACGGGGTGTATACGTAATATTTGTTAAGCATAAATTAGTCTACAAATTGAGCGTATTATTAGCTTTGTGGCGAACGTCATGAACAATGACGACATTTAACCCAAGCAAAAACAATAACGAAAAACATTTTGACAAACAGCAGTGACAAGCCCGGCAACAACGTCAACAACAAGAAACAACAACATCAGCAACAAAAAACAAAGCCATTACGAACGTCATCGCCATCGTCATCATCCACATAATCATCATCTGCTTTCGCATTATCAAGAGCTTTTGCTGTTGTTTTTGTTGTCGTTGTTGATGTCGTCGTCGTCATCGTCGTTGTCGTCGTTGTTGTCGTTGTTGTCGTTGTTGTTGTTATTGGTGTTGTTGTAAGAAATGTTGTTAATGTTGTTATCGCCGCTTGTTGGCATTACATTTAATTTCATTCCATTCGATTTTAGTTTCTAATAAATTAAGTAACAGCATTGTTACATATTAAAACTTATCGCGTTCATTAATAATGCTTTGCCTGCCTGACTGTTGTTGTTGCTGCTACTGCTGCCTGCGTGTTTAACAAACTACATACATAGTATAGTACAAAATATATGTGCCATATATGTATGTATATGTGAGAGTATATATTTTTGTTTGTTTGTTTTTGTAACGACAAATGCCAAAACATTAACGTCAAGTGCGAACATGAAATATGAACAACAAAACCGCCGCTATGCACTGAAAGCCAGCCAAAAAAGCGACAGGCAGCCAGACAGACACTCAGGCAGGATGGGCGCATGGAAGCATGGGAGGATGGGAGGCAACAACACGTTAGACGAATGACAACCGAGTTAGCAAGCAGGCAGCCCGAAATGAGTTTCAAATTTAATTCACTAAATGAACGCCGCCTATGCCGCGTGCTAAGCTTAGTATCCTTGCTCTGTTGCAAGGACTCACACTCGCGTGCGCCTATGGCCTACATATATGGCCAGCTGTGTCCGTGTAGGCGAAGTTTGGTTAACCAAACACGTAACATATTGCAATACCGTTATATCATAACTGACAATGAGTGAAAAATAAGTGCTATGCCATATACAATATAAATAATATATATATAAGTATTTGTATGTACACATATGAGCCGACAACGAAATCATGGCCATGCAGACATGGTCCGCACAAGCCACCGACATGACAGCTGCAAGTGAAGCCGCGCAAAGATTTTCATTAATCTCGTGGGCGCACTTCGCTCAGCAATGCTTGCCTTGCTATTCATTCCCTTAATTTTCGGCTTTGTGTTCTTTTTTTACCGTAGTTTTATTTTTATATATTTTTTTTTTTTTTTTTTTTTTTGTGTATTTGCAACATCTCTTGGTCGTGGGCCAGCTGCGCTTGTGGCTGATTTTCGCTTTTGGCAAGCGCAACTTAAACAAGAACAAGAACAAGCAACAACGGCGGCCTGGCAACACCCTTTGGTCTGCTTAGCACCTATGGGCCACAAGCCCAACTCAGCGTGCCAGCGATGCTTTACTTATGAGTATTTCAATATAGCCATCAACTTGTCGATTGCACTTTGAGAAGTGAATAATTGCGCTTACCCGCATTGTGCTGCGCTACTCGTGCACTCGCGTTCTTATCCTCCACGTTATTGTTATTATTGCTGTTATTGTTGTTGTTATTGTTATTGTTATTGTATTGTATGCGAGTTGACGCTCCAGCCAGCCCAGGCTGTTGCATAAGAGACTTATGATTATGCTACGTTTTTAATGGCAAACTGCACTCTGCATTCAGATTCAAGTGGCAGCTGAGGGTTCAATTAATTGCAAGGGACCTAGCTGAGAATACGTTTTATGCAATGCTTTGCCTAAATAATTAATCGTATGCAGTCCAATTACTCAGCACGAAGATGTTGCGAAAACTTAACTGCAAATTGTATGCAATATTGTATTGATAATTTTTCCTTTTTTTTTTCTTCTTTATTGCACACAAAATAAAGTACAGCAGGTGCACAGATGGCCAACAAGTAGCAAAATAAGAATAGCAAGAGAAAATGAAATTGAAATTGAAAAAAAACAGAACACAAATCATTCAAGCAAAGTATAAATCTACTAAGTTGCTAACGATAAACTTTGCGCTGTGTATTGAATTGACTGGCAGTGCTCCTGTATAGCTGCCTGCCCGATAATACAAACACACACACACACACACACACACACACACACACACACACACACACACACACACACACACGCTGACTTATGTTTATCGGTTAGTAGCTCGTGAGTTAGTTGTGCCCAGGTTAAGTAAGGCATTGGCCATGGTGCTCACGTGCCTGCCATTCAAATTACCGATTTCTCTGCAGTAAAAATGAACTAATTTATTGTTGCCAACACCACCGTCACCGTCACCACCATTAGCATTACCGTCAGCGGCACTGCTGCCGCCACATGCCGACATGCCTGTTTCTGTACAACTTCATAGTTTGAAATTTGAAATATTTCGAAGTGCTGTAGTCGATATATGAGAAAGGCAGAGACCGGCTTAAATGTTACTTACACGCTTAATTAAGCTTCAGCAAAGCGCACACTTCATTATTATTTTCCAAAAGCAGCAAAAAGAAACGAAACGAAACAAAACAAAACAAAAACACAAAGAGCCAAGAGCCAAGCGAAACAAAGCCAAAGTGGCTCATGAACAACGGCAGCAGCAGCAGACAGCCAGCAAAGCAACAAAAGCAACAAAAGCAACGAAAGCAAAAAAGGCAACATAAATTACGGGCAAATTTATTAAGCAGCAAACGCAAATGAAACTACGAGTAAAACCAAAACCAAAACCAAAACTGAAACTGAAGCTTAAGCCGAAAAAAAACTCACACACACACACACACACACACACACACACACACGCGCACAGGGAGAGAGGCAGAGACAGTTAGAACCCCAGATGATTCGAAGTCGAAGTCAAAGTCAAAGTCGTTCGTTCGTTCGTTGGTTCGTTCGGTTGCTGAGGGACGTGTTTCGAAGGCGTTTGCAATGAAGTTTCACTGAAGGCGTGTATCAAAGGCTGGATATGCCTGAGTAAGTGGGTGGGTAGTCAGCCCGGCTGTATGGTGTTACTTGTGTGTGTGTGTGTGTATGTGTGTGTGTGGCATACACTTTGCTGGTCATGCGTGTGAGTGCGTTTTGAATAGGAAACTCGTTAATTTCCAGCAATTTCCGTATGCGTATGCGTGCCGCATTGGCAGCCAACAGCTCAAATCAGAAACAAGTTTTTGTAAATACAATTATACGACTCGACTCGACTCGACTGGACTGGACTGGACTGGACTCGACTCAAACTGAACTGGACTGAAGTTTGGCGCAACTCGGCTTTGCTTTTTGCACACCTAACAATTTGCGGCACAACGGATTTTAAGGACGGCCCAGTGCTTGGCAGGAAATGAGTACCGGCAGGAACATAAACGGCAACAGTCGAAATAACAAACGCGACCGCAATAAAAGTTGTTGAACACAACAACACAGCAACAACTAAGCGACAGAGGCCAATCTTCGTTCAGCCCTGTCCAGTCCAACGCTAGCATGCAGCCACACTACGGACAGCGAACGGTAAATGCACAGAGCGGCTTTTAAGAAAACCAACGTCTGTCCCTTTTGGCCAGTTGCCACTGTTTGGCGTTTCTTTGCCTGTAATTTTTTGACTTTTACAGCGTGTTTTCCTGTTCTGCTTTTTTCTTTGTTGTTTTTCTTCTTTTCTTCAATTGATTTTATTAACGCAAAGCAAAAATGTTATATACATGTACATATATACTTATATATATATATATATAATAAATACGAATACACATATATAAAAAAATATAGAGAGATTTTATCAAAGTTTTGTGGCCATCAACGGAGCGCACGGAAATAAGACAAGTCCATCAAGTGCGTTCACTTCAAATCCGTTGCGGAAATTTCGCAAATGCCAATTGGCAGGAGCGATTTGTATGCGTTGTCAGCTTTGTGCGATTGGAATCGAATTGACAATGTCGACTTATGCGCAACGAGGGCGCCGTGCTCTGGAACCTTGAAACTGCAAGCCAGGCACCACTGTGAGCTTATTTTTTATATTTACTCGAATGAAGGCTGCGTGGTACAACATGCGCAGTTTTCACTGTGGCCAAGGCAAATGCACATTGCTGTAGGGATGTTGTGCGTGCAATTATGGCAACAGCACAGGTGCAGGCATCAAAGGCAATTCCACAGAACAATTTCAATGCAAATTCAGCATTTAAGCAACGAAAATGAAATGAAAATGAAATCGAAAATCACAACAGAAACGTAGTTCCAGGAAATGCGCATATCCTTCAGGCATGGCATTCATTGCTGTTATTACATTAATGAGTTAGTTGTGGCATTGGAGCACGCATGTGCGAATGTGTGAGCAGTAATTGCATTCAATCCTGGCCATCTTTCTCGGAATTGCACAAAGTCGCTCTCACCTTGCAATTGCAATTGCAATTATGTACAATGCAGCATCGCAGCATCACAGCATCGTGGCATCACAGCATCGTGGCATTGGAGAATTCGGCGAAAAGCCACAATGAAACTCGTTTGCGTATTATTTACTGAGAAATGCATTAATGATGTTCGATTAAAATCGCATTCGCACATTTGGGCACTCGGTTTCTGTGGCCTTCCTGTAACGGCTGATGGCGCCATTTGGCCTTCAGAACCGTTGTGTGTTCGGGTTGAAAGCATTTCGAAGAATTCGCAACTGTGACCGCCAAGTGTGTGCACACGTGTGTGCTTAATTGCTTATGAAACAAATCAACCGAGTGTCGTTAATGAGCTGCCTCATAATGAGTCACAAAATTACTCATACGCAAACTCGCACTTGTGCAAAGTGTGTATGTGCATTCGCTGCTTGATGCCTGCTCCAAGTGTTGCTTGAGACAGCGCAAGGCAAGAACTGCGGCAAATGGCAGAGGCAGACGACAGTTGTACAGTGGCCACAACGAAAATTATTTATTACCGAATTTAACTTAACTGTGGCCCATTCTTTATTATAAACGGCAGCCCGTTCGAATTTCAGCTTTTCCTCCCCACTGTACACTGTACACCTTTGGGTTTTCATTTGCAGTGTATGCCACTTCCTGTGCTTTTGTGGCGTGCTTATAAATTAATTTTTATTTTTATTTATTTATTTATTTCATTTTTTTTTTTTTTTATTTATTTATTTATTTATTTTTTTTTTTTTGCAACTTAATTAAGAAATCCAATTAAAAGCATTGGCATTAGAAGCCTCTGCCCCTTTTAAATAAAAGCCACCGCAACGCAGCGCGCCCCTACTCTCAGCACTCCCGTGGCTCTGACCTTTCCAAAAAAAAAAGCAAAAAGAAAAAAAATAAAACCGGCCAACGACTGAAAAAAGTGGCTGCTTGTCTGTCTACACTTTGACACCATCCAAGCCTAAACCGGCACACGAACGCAAACCTTAGCCCAAGCCCATGCCCATGCCCATGCCCATGTCCCAGCCCTTGCAGAGTAAATGCCGACGGTGCGTTTGCCGCTCAAAGGCCACGTGTGCGTGTTGGTTGCAGGAACGTCCTACATAACGCACGCAATACACCAGCACAATGCCACAAACAATAACAACACCTACAACAACACCTACAACAAAACCTACAACAACAACAACAACATCAGCAGCAGCAAAAGCGAAAAGTAACGCGCGCGTTAGAGTGCGAGCGTTAAGTCTTGCCTTACTTTGCCCTGGCTTGTCCTGGCTTGTCCCTTGCTTATGGCCAACTCCATGCCATTGAAGCAGCAACTCGGCGACAGCATTTTCCCTTTTAGTTGCTGCCGCTGCTAGTCAAAACCCGAAACTTCAACTTTATTGCCACGTGTCGCCCCCTGCGTCACTTCCCTTTTTCGGCTTCGGCTTCTGCTTCTGCTTCTGCTTTGTTGCCCTTTATGCTAGCATCCTGCATACCCACGGTCAGTGTGTGACCTGGCGTCTGTTTGCCTGTGTTGCCCCGTAGCCGGTGCTCTGCTCTGGTCAACCGCTTCGTTTCCGTTTGTACTTAGGACAGGAAACTTAGCATTACGTTACATTACTGCCTCGTTACGTTCTGCTGCATTACGTTGCGTTACTTCACGTTACCTTACCTTACGTGACGTTACTTTACGTTGGATATCGTTCATTTTTGTGCCACTTGCGCGTCGCCTGGTCTGGTGCTTCTTCTGCTGCTGCTGCTGCTTCTGCTGGTGCTTTGCGCGGTTCGGGCACGTCAAATTTGTATCCCAACGATAAATCATGGGCAATTATAGTAATGAAAGTTTATGTTGGGCTCAAGACCTAGTCTGGAGTCTCTTGCGGTTTCTCCACTACTGCGTGCTCATATAATGTTGCTTTTTCTTCTGTGTCTGTCTTTGTCTTTATTTCATTTCTTTTTTATGTTTTTTTTTTTTTTTTTAGTTTTACTTTGCGTAATTTCCCGTCTTTTCTATTGTTTTGCTTTACTTTTTATGTTTGCTTTTTTATTTTATCTTTGGTTTGTTCTTTGTCTTTTGCTTCGTGCATTTCTGTTTCTTTGCTTTTTTCCTCTTTTTCACGCATTGGCCATGTCCCGTAATGGATGAATTAGTAATGGCATGAATGGCCAAATGGCTGGCAAATGTATGAATGCATGCATAGGCAGCATGCCATGCATGATAGAAAGCTTGCCTCTGCCTCTGAGTCTGCCTCTGTTTCTGACTCTGCTTGGCTGCGTGCATGGGCATCAGCTTGAAAAGAAATGATTGTATGCCAGTCGCATGCTCGCTTTTAAACGCATTTGCCTGCTGCTCACATCCGCACAAACGCACGCACACAGGCACACCACAGCTCCAATGTAAACCGGAACCCAAGCCTGCCACAATAACATTAAAATCTCGCTGAACATGTTTTTCACTTTGGTTTTGGTTTCTTGCCTTCGCTCTAACGAACTTTCGGTTTATTTTAGTTTTTTCCATGTTGAATTTGCAATTCCAAACAACAACAGCAACAACAATAATGCATAACATCGAACGCATAGCACGCAGACAATTCATGCATATTATATACACATACATATATGCATACAAACGCACATTACATTAACGAGGATAATAGCTCATACGTACCTACGCACACACGTGAATTAATTACCAAATTGTCGGCAGCCATGTGATATACGGGCAACCTCCTGGGTGTGAGCTGTGTGCGAGTAATTCTGAATATGCAGCAAAAAAATCATGGCATGCTCATACATATGTAGGTGCGAAAATTGTATAAAAAAAAATTTAAAACATTTTCCGTTTGACTGCGTTTGGTTTTTTTTTTTTTTTTTGTGATTTGTTTCTTTTTTTTTAGTCTTTTTTTTTCGTGAAAATTAAATCAACAACGAAAATATAATTTTCATGTGCAATTTGTTCGTTGTATGCAAATGTTGTGCTAATTGTGCGCTTAAATTAACGGCACAGCGGAACTCAAAACGCGACAATGATTCAGCATACATATGAATATGACTTTTTCTCTTTTATTAGATGATTGAAGGTGTGAAATTTCTGGGCACTCGTGTGTTCCCCCCCTTTCCCAACATTCATTTACTTTATGCGTTATGATTATTGTTTGCAAAATAATCAAAGGCAGTTCAGAAAATAAAAACTGGAAATCATTGATTTTGTTTTATGAAATATTATTGTTTGGACGACAATCAAGCATGACACGTGATATATTATATACGTAGAGAAATATAAGTTCATAAGAGCATGTTCCTATGTTTGTACAGATGCATACAAGTGCGCATGTATGTATGTAAAAGAAGAGCAGAAAATATATGTGGTTTCATGACAAACCAGCTTTGAATTGTTCATTGCACAGCACTTGAGGGCAGGTTGACTAGGGTGTTCTGACCGGCGGGCAAGTAGGCAACGCCACGTGATCTCGACAGCTGATAGGCAATGTCCTCTGCAGCTTCGATGCGACGCAGCTCGACCAACCCATCGCCGGCCTCGCCGAAAGCTTGAGCCAACACACCGGCGGCCGTGGCATCGCCTTCCGCCGAGATGATGGTCGCCTGCTTGAGATGCTCCGCCTTTTGCACAACGAAACGTGCCTTTTCGGCCTCCTGCTGTGCGACTTGTTTCATCTCGACAGCCTGCGTGAACTCACGACCGAACGTGAGATGCGTTATGGAGATATCGTCCAGTATGAAGCCAAATTGCTTGGCACGTTCGGTCAGTTCTTCAGAGACGCGTTGCGAGACCATCTAAAGAAAAAAAAATAAAATTAAATAGTACACATAGAAATTATTAGAGCTAGAATTAAAAAAATCAACAAAAGAAGCGCAGAAATAAAAATATGCGATATTGGATAAACATCGTATTCACCTCACGTTGTGTGATCAGCTCGCTGGCATCGAATTCCGCCACAACGGCTTTGAGCACCTCCGGTGTTATTGAGGGCAGCACACGATCATCGTAGTCCTGGCCAAGAAATTTGTAAATCTTCGGCAGCAAATCGGGTATGGGTCGATATAGGATGCGTAACGTAATGTTGACATTTTGTAAATCCTTACTGCCCGTCATGACGGGCACATTACGGGGCTGTGAGCGTACATCGAATATGACCGGCTCCTGTATCCAAGGTATATGGAAATGTGTGCCCTCTCCGACAACGCTCTCCTTGACGCCAGTGAAGCGATCGAAGATGACCGCACGGTGGCCGCCTTCGACATTGTACAGCGAGTAATTTGCGATGCCTCCGAGCAACGCTATGCCGAGGCCCAGCTGGCCGAGCCGATTGAAGAGCTGCCCCGTCATGGGTCACACCACACCCCCACTCAAAGGCTTGCCGTTGTTTGAGTGTGTATGGATCGTGTGTGATTTTGCTATAAACCAGCACAGCAATAAATCATAACCAGAATATTTTTTTTTCAGTTTTCTTAATATTTTGTATTTGTTTATTTATTTTTAAATTTTTATGCTTTTTTTTACTTTTTTGAATTTTTATATTTTTTTTTTGTTTTTAAAATCGCAAAAATTTATCAACTGTTTTGGCCACACAAACAATTGACTAAAGATTTTTTGTCTATTCCGGCTACATATAAACTTGACGTTTGGGCAAAGGCTACTTTGTTCATATCGAAAAATATTTTTTTTGAAGAAATTCTGGCCGAGTAGTGAAGCATTGCACGGTCAATGTCTTGTCTTGAAATATGTGTACACATGTAAAGAAATGAGAAACGATAAAAATGTCAGAAACTAAAGTAGCCGAGCAAACAAATCCAGTTTGTGAAATCAATGCGAATCAATGAAATTGGTCGCGACGTCAACCAGTTGCCGATTGGCAATTGCCAGTTGCCAGTTGGCAGTTTCTCGTTGCCGTGGTTAAGCAACCGTGATAATTGCATTTGCGGCACTTCAACAGATTGCAACCGAATAAGCAATTAAACTGAACGATTTCTTATACAATGAGTTTGCGCGTTCAATCTTAGCTCAGCACTCACTGCTGGCTGCCCACCACGCATATACACATGTACGAATGTGTCTGCTTGCCTTCGTGTGTGTGTGTGTGTGTGTGTGTGTGCGTGTGTGTCTATGTATGCTTAGCTTTTGCGTTTGCGTTTGCTTTTGCTTATGTCTTTGGCTCTGCTCTGGCTTTGCGTACGTTTTCGCTTATTTTGTTTTTTTTTTTTTTTATTATTATTATTTTTTTTTGTTTTTTTGTTTTTTTGTGGTGTTTTTTTTTTTTTTGTATAGAAATCAGCATTGGAAATAATGTCTGCGATTATGTCTGCCAATCGTTTGCCGGGCGCCACGTACAAATCCGCCGTGGCGTCGGCGAACACATACAGCGGAGAAGCGACTAAGGAGGCGAGCA
Organism: Stegana nigrithorax; assembly: GCA_037044495.1. NCBI lineage: Eukaryota > Metazoa > Arthropoda > Insecta > Diptera > Drosophilidae > Stegana > Stegana nigrithorax. The sequence goes on along the minus strand of JBAMBQ010005046.1, from coordinate 43,764 downwards.
GGCGGACAGGCAACTGAAAGTTGAAAGCTGAAAACGCTTGCCTGGAAATGATATTTATGTGTTTTTTTGCTGCTTGCCTTATTTGATATGTGTGTGTGTGTGTGTGCGTGCGTGTGTTGCTTGTGTGTGTGTGTGGGCGCAACTAACCCTGTCGGAGCCTAGAAGGACACGCGAAACCAAATGGAGATAAATGTGTGCAGGGTCAGAGGTCGGCATTGTCGAAATCAAGCGACCGAGCATTGGCAGGCAGCCCAAAAATGCTGCTTTCTTTTTTTATTTTCTCTCCGCATATTTTTTTGGGTCTTTATTCTTTTTCTTGCTTTTTTTTTGTTTTGTTTTTCTGTTTGTTTTTCCTTTGTTTTTTTTTTTTTATATATTTTTTATTTTTTTATTTTCGTAAAACTTCAAAGGAAATAAAAAATACATTTATATCGAGATGATTGGCTGCCTGTATAACTTCCTTGAAGTCCCACACACAAACACACACATACACATACACTCAAACACTTGGCTAGCTAGCGAAACAGGAAATATGCAAAGCAAACCCAGCGACGAACCCAAAATTAAATGTGAAAAATGTGCGACAATGTCTACAATAACAATATTAACAACAACAAACAACAACAAAAAGCAAATCAAACGGACAAACAAACAAATTCCAACATAAGCTTGTGGCGAAAGGCGTGTCTAACCTAATCTATGCATGTGCTCGCCCATGTGGGAGTCGGTATGAGTCGGCATGTGTGTAGGTGTGTAGGTGTGTAGGTGCGTCTGTGTAGGTTTGATGTTACACGCAAAGCATATGTTGACTTTACACTTTGCTCAGTTGCTCGGTTGCTCAACTGCTGCCCTCAGTTCGTATTTGCGTACATTTGTAATATTTCAGTAACTTTTTTTGCAAGCTTAGTCGCAGTTAAATTGAATTCATTTAGATTTTATCATAATAGTGGCGGTAGACCCACGTTTACGTATTCACGACTACAGTAAACCCAAACAGAACAAAATTTCAACTGTGATATGCATCTTGTCAGTTCTTATGATCAATATTCTCGCTATAAAAGTTCCTAAACCCCTCAGTCCAGTTCATCCGTACTCAAGCGAAAGTCGACTTAACGAACTTCTTGCATCTAAATGATCGTCTCAGCAGTCTTAAAAATGATCAGAACTGCCTTTTAGATGAAGCTTCTAGAAAACAACTTTCCTTATTAGCAAACACTTCAATTCATTTCAGCTCTGAGCACATGTTGTGACCTCGAGATAGTCACGCACTTGTGCCTTTTGACGATCGCTTGCTTAACCCGAAGCACATCATGCCATATGAGCGTAAAGCAAATGCCAAGTAGCCCCTAGAAAACGCTCAGCATAAGCCAATAATCATCGTGGAAATTGTCGAATTTTCTTAAGTTTTTTGTGACAGTGTATTAGTGCGCACATGTGTATGTCCTTAGTCCGCTATGCTAATGAACAGCAGTTCTGCAGGCATATCCCTAGTGTAGGAACGAATTTGTTAAATGGTATCTGCGTATGTATCTCTGCGTGCGTGTGTGTATGTGCGTGTGTGTGTGTGCGTGTGTTTCCGTGTGTGTGGCTGCGTGCTCGTGTCGATTTCAGCCAACAGTCAGTTCGCAGGCTATGACCTACGCTGGCAAATTCCGATAGATTTGTTTTCTTGTTTTTATTGTAATTTTATTTTTCTTTTTTTTTTGTTTTGTTGTTGATTATGTTTTCTGCTGTTTTTTATTTTCGTTCTTACTTATTTTTTTTGGCGTCATTTGTTGTTTTGTTTGCTAGATGCCTTTTGCATACATCAATATAAGCAATAAGGCAAAACTAATGATTAATATCAACAGCAGCAGCAGCAGCAGCAGCAGCAACAACAATAATAACAACAACAACAACAACGACAACATCAATCTGTAAAGATTTCTATTTTACTTATTTACCGCTGTGCGTAATCGTAAATTTTACGTAAAGTTACCAATTGGTTATACACACACACACACATGCGTAGGCACACAGCCACATGCACACAGAGGACTCAGGCCACACAGCAGAAGCGCCTGCACGCCGCACACCGCCAGCCCGAGCAAGCACAAAGAAAGAAAAGGTAATAAATCTTAAGACGTATGCGTATATATCGCAACACTTATAAAACATGGCAAACTGAAGCGTCTCGACGGTCGGCAGCTCGCACCAGAAGCAATACCCGGCACTGACAGACGCTGCCACGGCATCGCGAGATGCGGGCCACAATGCCACACCAGCAATGGCTTTGCTTTCATAGTTTATGCATATGCGGGCTCGTAGTCTTGCGTAAATTCCCAGAGTGTGTTTCAGGCAGAGGAACAAAATAAAACAAAACGAAATGAGAGAAGAAAAAAAAGGAGAAACGCATAATCAGTTAAGTAATGATTTGTTGGCATATTTTCAATGCTGCGCAGTTCCTCCATTCCCATTGCGAGATCGATGTGTGCGGGCCTTAGGCCAACAGATGAAAAATTAAAGTGCCGTTATACTTGTAACATACATGCTGGTTAATCTGCATACAACGTGGGAACCAGCAGCAGCATAGACAGCCCAAGTCTGCCAGCGTGTTTGCCCTGCAGCCAAAAGATGTCCACGGGCTGCGGCCATCATCGCAAATGCCAAAGCGGAATGCAAAGTTTTAGAGCAATTTAAGTTATCGGCAGCTGGAAATAGTATGGCAATGTACAAACCCATAAACCACGATTGCATAAATTTCACAATGGATAGTATGTTGTGAAAAATATCGTTGGGGCTTGTGAAGGTTGCCCTTGAGCGTTTTACATAGGAATTTATGCATATTTAAGAATTTATGCGCATACGCCAGCAAATTTAACAATTACCATGTGCTGTACGATTTCGCAGAAATACAAGTTGGGAGTTTGGTTGAACCAAGCCTGGCTAAGAAGCCTTGGCATATATGCTGCACTGCTGTGGGTCTTGTAAGCTGGTCGGCATGTTTCATGGTCAGAGCAATTTGTCATAGCTTGTAAGGTCCTTATGATGGCTTTAAAGTACTTAGGTAGCGGTCACATAACTGACAGCATCAGCCGCCTCCACCGACGACGACGACTACGAGAACAACGCAATGAACTGACGCAAACAGAGCAAGAACAACCAAAGAAGGAAAAACAAAAGTAAAAACAAAAATATAAGTAAATAAGCATTAAAATCTAAAAACAGAAAAATACTGACTTACTAACGCTCAAGCCACTCGTCCAACATTGCGTATGCGTAATTTATTATATTCTATTACACATTTGTACAGATTGCCGCCAACGTCACAGCCACCGCCGTTGTCGTCGTCATCATCGCTTTTGCCATTGCCTGTGCCTTTGCCTTTGCCTTTGCCTTTGCCAACGACATCGACATTGACTTGGCCTGGCTTGGCTTGGCTTGGCTTGGCTTGGCTTGGCTTGGCTGGGCATGACTTGGCTTGGGTTGGCGCTCGTGATGCTCAAGCATAATCGCCAATGTACGTCGATGTTCGCGTGCCTAACGACGTATACGCAAATGCGCACAAAACGTTTTGCTAAACTGCGTATACGTATACGTAATGTCAAAATACAATGCGATAAATCGCAACAACAAGAAACCACTAAACTGTTTACGTCTGCACAGTATAAAAGGAATAAAACAGCGTCAGAGTTATGTACATACATACATTTGCACACTCGGAGATGGAAATGGAAGTGAAGATATTGTTTACGTGTATACATATATTTATATACATATATCTGTATGAGTCCGTGAGTATGTGTGTGTGTGTGTGTGTGTGTGTGTGTGTGTGTGTGTGTGTGTGTGTGTGTGTGTAGAAGGTGAGTCAGTAGTATTTTGCTTGCGTAAAAGCCCATGAACGCTAAGAACTTTCACACATGATGGTGGCCGCTTGGTTGGTTCGTGCGTTGGTTGGTTGGTTTGGACATGGCCCGCGCAATTGACGCTGCTTCGTTTTTATTCCATTCAAACGCAAACGTGCTCGCATACGTAACCGCACCCACTGCGTCAGATTACTTATCTTTTAGTTTTCATTAAAATATAAGAAGCAAAATAAAAACATATTTCTTCACTATATCTTTGTGCTTTTCTGTTCCGCTCTTTATCTCTCATTTTGTTGATGTTTACATAGAATTATGTGTGTACATACATACGCGTATATCCTCCTAGCTCATGCAACGTTTGGCAGCGCATTGGCTGGTGCGCTACGTAGGTATGTTCGCCACATTTACGCTGAGCATTGTCACAATCATAGAGCGCATAAACATCACAGCCTGTTATGATGCTGGCAACTTCAGAGTTTCCAGTTACCAGCCGAGAGCCATTTGTCATTCTTGTAAGCCGCACATGCACACATACAATACACAAATGTATAGATAATGTCTTTATATCAAAGACATCTGTTATGCCTCAGAAACTGAATGCGACTGCTTCTGGAAGGTTATTCCGTTGCCACTACTTTGTGCCAACGCGAAACAAGGGACAAAGCTTTAAATGTGGGTTGGCAGGATATTTTCGTAATGAATTAACACATGTAGGCTCTTAATAAGCACTTCGTATGAGTGTACAATGCCGTGGTCAGAAGCTGGTGCCGGCGCTTGTCAGCAGCCAGTTATGCGCCAGGCTGCAGGGTATACAGCTAAATGAGTAGCCAGCATAGGGCCAGGCATATTTATTACTTTTGTTTGGACTGCTTCTCTGTTGGCTTGCTCTTTTTATTTCATTTCGTTTCATTTCGTTTTGTTGTGTTTAGTTTTGTTTTTATTTGCAAAACATGTTTAAACTCTCAAGCAAATGAATTCGATTTAGACAAAAGCAAATGACGTCACATGACATTAGGCGCGGCTCAGCTCGGCGTTGATGCTCATTTCATGTTGTTTTTGTTGTTGTTGTTGTCGTTCTAGTCAGTTGCGAAGATGGCAAGCAAAACGCACACTCATACACTCATACACACACACACATACACACATACAAACACTTAAGCACACATAGGCTTCTCTTTAACGCATTGACAATGACAGGGGCAGAAGACAGGCAGAAGGCAGGCAGGAGGCAGCTAGGCAGTCAGTCTGACTGGCAAAGTCCGGAGCTTCCGGGACGGCATTCGCTGTCGTCGCTGGCGGCATAAACGCATACGTAACCGTTCAGACCCGCACATACGTAACCATGTACGTAAGCAATCATTGTGCGTAACAAGGTCCGTATGTACGTACGTACATTTGCACGTCCATCTCCACGAGTGTGCGACATATGCGATACTCGTTGAGTCTTGAATTAAGGATTTACACACCAAAGTATCATTGTGGCAAATGTGTCTGAGCTATTGTGTAGCTGCCAACGCCGCCGTCTCCACTTTTGCAATTCGGTCTTCTGTGGTTCTTTTGTTACTCAGTTGTACCCACATGTGTCCTTACCCCCTCCTCTCTCACTCTCTCTCTCGCTCTCTCTTTCTCACTCGCGCTTTCTCTTTTACTTATTTTAAACTACACGTATGTTTACTGCTGACATTCGTTTTGTCTCTTTTTTTGCTGTATGTTTTTTGTTTTCATTTGGTTTTCTTTTTTTTCTTTTCATTTTTGCTTTTATTTGCTTGATGCGGTCTGTTTCAAATACCCTACGTTGTACGTAAAGTTATTTACATTTTGTTGATTTTGTTTGCTTATTTGTGTTTGCCCTGACAATTAGCATTAAATGCCAGCGAGTGTTCATTATTGTAAACAATTTAAAACGATAAAGCTACTTCACTTGCCAAACGTTTTTTGCTCACCTATGTGTACACGTACATTCATATACAACAGTTTGTACGGCTGCTTGTCGGTCTGTCTGTCTGTCTGCGTGCCTGCCTGCCTTCCTGTCTGTCTTGGTTGTATACATTGTGCAGATTAACATTCAACATTCGCAATTAACATTCATGACCCCACCTGCAATGAAGAGGTCAGGTTAATCAGTTGCAGCAGGCTGCATAATGGCAAAGGCTGTTCACACAGTGCCTGGTCCTGCTTGATAAAGGGATAATCCTGCTGCCATGCGGAAGCTTATAAATAAATTTCACTGCCTGCTTGCTTGGTCATCGTTGGCGCCTGCACATATGCCGCCAGCTACGTTATAAGCAAAACCCGAACTTAAGCATTTTGAAATATTAAAAAATCCCCATGTTTACTAAAACATTATTAAAGCAAACTCATATACAGACATACATACATAGATCGGCTAAGGGATCCCGCTTAACCTAAATGCCAAAGCGCAAATGCCAATGCATAAATATTTATTTTGATTATTGCTTTATTTTCACTATCGAAAATTTATGCCCGACATTCAAAATATTTGAAGTATGAAAACAAATCGACAGACGAAAGCAGAAAACCATAAATATGCACATGCATACACACATGCATACATACATACATAGTCGATATGTGATATAGTATATCTAGATACTCTGTCCATGGTGAGTGTATGTACGCACCGTAGGTGTGCTATGGTATGTGCCACACGCGTCTAATGACATGTTTGTACGTTGTTGTTGTTGCTGTTGTTGTTGCCGCTGTTGCTGTGGTATCCTTTCATAACACTGCTGAATCGGTAGCCCAAGCAAATTTCATGAATGAATTTCAATATCGCTCAGCAGGTTTCAACACAAGTTTGACAGGCCAAAGCCCTTTTCTTTGCTTTGTATAGCACTTTTTTGGTATCTCGTTTTTATTTATTTATTTATTTTTCATTTTATTTTTTCATTTATGAAAATTGAATGCCCTCATCTGAGACACATATCTGCGCACTTTGATTTGAATTTGATTTGTGACTTACGATAAAATGTTTTTCATCGTTGCTGGGGCTACGCCTTTGTGCCATTGAATGCCAATCAATGTGTGTGTGTGTGTGTGTGGGCGGCAGTTTGCTGGGTGGCAGCATGGCCGCATTATGCCAACCTGCCATGTCATGCCACAGTGGCACAAGTAGTTAACATTTTATCTTACTGTTGCATCGCCTACGAATCCATGGCCACTGTCGTGTATTTTTTCCCTGGCCTGCTATCGCACATGGTCACAGAGTGCCGCTTCTATTGTATCTTCATTAGGTCTATGCTCTGCTGCTGGTGCCTAGCGAAATATTTACATTCCTCCTTTGCTGTTTGCTGGTTCTATGCCACTTCACTCGTGTCTCGGTTGGCAGTCCTTGTGCTGCCTATGCCAAATTAAAAATTTGTAATATTTCCGGCATGTTGTGTGTCGCTTATAAACTCATTACAGTCACATGACTTTGTCAGGGCTAAATGCTGCACGCGCATACGGCAGCAGGATTGTCCTTTTTTTTTTACTTTTGTATTATTGTTTGTGTGTACTTTTCCCTTTTGTTTGCTCTTTGCCTGGCTTGCTTTTTGTTTTGTTTTCTTTGTGTGCCTATCCTTTGTATGTAGGCAAGCGTTTGCGCTTTATTTGGTCTCTTCGTTTGTTTTTTTTTTTTTTGTGGCATCTGTGCTTTGTCGTTTGCCTACTGAATGTCACATGACATTTATTTAAATTTATTGTCATTATATTGATGAAGTTTTCTGGTGTCGCCATTGTGCAAATATTTTTTCACTCGCATATGGCATTGTCTGCCAGCTCAGATACACGAGCTCATACACATGTATGTGTGCTATGCACACACAGCTACACAGATACATTTGTAGCGTGTAAATTGATGCTTTCTAATTTGCCTAAGTAAAGCAGTAATCATAAATAAAACCAAAAAAAAAAACGAAAAATTTACATAAGCAAACTGTTTGCCATTAAATTAGATCTCATACGATTTATTAATTTGGCGCAATTTCTATTCCAATAAAAGCAAATACTCGAATATATATACACACATATGTACATGTACATATGCAAGTACAGTGGCTACAAAATAGAAACTGTGAGCAATTTTGGAGAAATGTAAATTCAGATTTGAAGAGAAATATTGAAAACATAGAAAATTGCTTAGGGAACATAACATATATGAATACATGAAGTCGGAATTCTGGGACTGCGCACATATCTCAGATGAGCCACGCCATACATATTGAGCAAAGCTAGGCAATGATAGCCATCAGAATACTTTGAGGCATAATCACGTTGCCTAGCAGGACCAAAGCAACTTTTAAACTCGCAGAAATAATAAAAATAAATATTTAACTCATTAGAATTCGCCTTGAAAGTGCCCATGCGCCCAGCCAAAGACGCACAACCCAAATTGAAAAATGTCAAACCAAATGGCATTTTGGCAAAATTCCTCTCCGTTTTAATATTATAGCAATTTAAACGATTTTGTATCAAATATATTGGCAGCGACTGTACATATACATATGCGTACACAAATATATGTATGAATGTATGTATGTGAATGCGTATGTATATGTGATCTGTTGTTGTTGTTTTTGTAGTTTTTCCTTTTTTTTGCGCTCTTGTAGGCTACGATGTGCTTTACACAGTTTTCGCCTGTCTCCGCCTCTAATCAGCGCCAACATCAGTAACGGTTTGTAAACGCTTTGACGCTTCGGATTTGCGGCTATGTATTGGCTGCCAAAGCATTGTTGAAGTGACTGCCAGCCGTGTCAACTTTGCGGGTGCGAGTGTGCGGCTATATGTGCCGTCGACTCAAATGACACGGTGGGCCCAATTGATGCTATTTTCATTCCAAAAAAAAACCAAAACTGAGTGCTACCTACTGCGCTTATTTACCAAAGAAGACTCCCAAGCTCCATATAAGCATGTCTTCGTAAATGCTAATATCCTACCAAACAGCTACAGAAGGCATAACAGACCAAAATGTTAATTTATTTCAAAAATATTGCCTCACAGTTTCCGCTGCACATAGTCTCTTAGATGACGGCAAATGAAAAACGCCAGCGGTGTGTAATTTATTTGTTCGCTGCCTACGATTTCGCGTCCACTGTGCAGCCGCTTGATGACTGCCTATCGTCGTATTTGATTTACTTTGGTTGGCTGTGCTTTGGTTGCTTGTTAAATCGCGACAATTTCCGTGCGGCACGAGTAGAGGAGATGTCAAACAAAATGCCAAAGCAGTGACAGCCAGCAACAACAACAACATCAGCTAAGCCAAAAGACCACACACAAACACATACAAAAAAGAAGCGACAAACAAGAAGCGCAAAACGCAGAAATGCAGGAAAAAAGAAGAATTTAAAATGAGCAAATAAAATGCAATATTTTTGTATTCTCTGCTGTCATGTTGTGTTGCGGCAAATGTTTTATTTTCTTGTTGTTATTGTTGTTGTTGCTGTTGTAGGTGATGTTGTTGTTGTTTTTATTGTTGCGGTGATTACGATATTGCAGAGTTTTTCTAAGTAGTTGGCCGCGGCGTATGTTGCCACTGCCGCTGTTGCTGTTGCTGTTGTTGTTGCTGCTGCTATTGTTATTGTTGTTGTTATTATTATTATTGTCGCTCGTTTATTGTTGTTGTTGTTGGTGTTGTTGCCGTTGTTGTCATTGCTTTCATTTCCTCCGGTATAAAGCATTCAGTCGCACAAAAGATGTTTATACTTGTTGTTGTTGTTGTTATTGTTGTTGTGGTTGGTTTTCCGGCCACGGGCATGCAAGCGAAGCAGCAAGCTGCATAACAAGACAGAGAAAGAAAGGGTGACCAGGAGCCAGAGTGCGAGAGTGAGAGCGAGAGATGAAAAGTAAGAGAATGCGCGGCATATAAACATGCATAAAGTGAGTGTTATGTATGTGAAACATATCCGCAAGTTGCGCATTCACGACCACATCCGTCTCACCATCCGTGCGTCCGTCCGTCCGTCCGTCCGTTCGTCCATTTGCCCGTTCGTGTTTCCGATCGTTGCACGGCGCTTCTGCGCCGGAACTTGCAAAAAAAGCCCGACGCAAAATAAATGCGACTGTTTCTGTTGTTATTGTTGTTCGCGCTGTTGTTGTTATTGTTGTTGGTGTTGTGGTTGCTGCTGCTGCTGCTGTTGCCATTTTACTTGTGTGTGTGTGTGTGTGTTGCTTATTGTTGCCCCCACATTTTGCCAGCTCTTTCGACGTGTTCTACTCACCAACATTGGCTGCCCTTGCATGCTGCAATCAAGAAAAAAAAAAAAGAAGAAGCAGAAACAAAACCACGCGCTTAGACAACGAAACAAATCTGACAACAACAACAACAACAATGACAACAACGTGTATCTTATGTTGTTCTGTTGGCTGCCTCGTTGCCATACAATCACGCACGGGAAGAAAGGAGGAGGGAGATGAAAAATTAGTGAGAAAAAGAGAAAGAAAGGGAAAGGGAGAGAGAGAGAGACAGAGACAGACAGAGAAAGATGAAGACAGACGCGCACACTTCAGCCATGCAGCACGTGCAGCATATCAACTTTGATTAAGACTTAGTGGCAGATTAATGAAGACACATGCATAGTTTTTTTTGCCCGCTCACTTGCCGTCGCTAATAGTTGGCTGCGATGGCATTTGCTTTTTATTGAAATAAATACGCATACGCCTGGGCAGCTTATCACAATTTGTCCATATGGTGCACATATACATATGTATGCATGCATATAGTGCCTGTGTGTGTGTGTGTGTGTGTGTGTGTGTTTTTGTATGAGGTGTGTTAAGCCAAGAACAGTAAATGAGCTTAGAGCCATGCCAAGTTTGTACGTGTGCTCACTTGGCACAGCGTTTTAAACTGCTGCATACTTTTTGGCGCTATTTATTGTATTAAAACGAAATCGGCTTGAACGCAGTACTAATCTCGCTGTCAGTTACAAATTTTACAACATTTTGCTCATTTATATTTAATACACATAATCATACAAACGAAGACGTGTCATTATATATTATTTACCTTGTACACAATACGTATCTTCTGATGCCTAAGGACAGGGCCATACACTGGCGGCTGTTGCCTGTTTTGCCTATGCACTTGTACCTTCACTCACACACACACTCGTCACAAGTGCTGCGTTGCAACAGAAATTTTTTTTACTTTGTTTTATTTTTTTTTGGTTTTCTTTTTCCAAAATATGTTTTTATGTTTGTTGCCGCTTTTTGCATTTTAATTCTACTCTGCATATATACTATATAAGCCAACATGTATACTTACATATATTGTATTTTTTGTATTTTTGTTTTTTTTTTTTGGCGCACATAACACTTTGTTGTTTCCTTTTATTGTTGTTAGCACGATGTGCAAAACTTTTTGTCGCTCGTTATGCGCATTTTGAGCTTCACTTTTCATTTTTATTTTAGCTTTTCCGTTAGTTTTTTCATTTTTCTTCTTTTTTTTCTGGGCATACTGAAATAGTTTGCTAACGAAATAAATGAGCAACGTTGGGCATCTTTAAGTCAGCTGCGCGAAAAGGTTCTTGGTAGGTTTTTTTTTTTTGTACTTTTTATTTTTTTTGTTGCTGTTGTTTCGTTTTGTTTTGTTTTTGCTGAGCACGTTACTTTATTCGCTTCCTCTTTCGTAAATAATTGAAACGCAAAGTTGCTCTGCACATTTCTTTCTTTTACATATCTTCATTTACTTTTGCCTGCGTGCCTGGCAACAAGCAACGGATATGTCTGTCGTTAACATTTATGGAACTGTTATTTGCGCTCAACGCTGCATGGCTTCTGTTCCTTTTCCTGTTGCTTAACGCACATAAATCTGTTCATAATAAATGAAAGTAATGCTTAACGTACACAGTTTGTACATACACACATACATACATACATACATACATACATACGTACACACAGCATGGGCACACAGCGCTCACAATGACTTTGGCATTTCTAACTACAGTGAACTGCTGCTGGCACACACAAACTAATCGTATATAGCATATACATACATATGCACACTGCATCCTGTACTTGGGTCCTGACTCGCTTGTTGCTACGCACAATACCGTACAATACAATACAAGACAACGCAACGCACAGAGCACAACACTAGAGACTTGGAATATTTGCCATTGCTCATCCCAAAAGATCTAATCGTGTTGCTATTTTTTTCTTCCCTTTTTTTTTTTTTTGTTTTGTTTTTTCTTTTATTGTTTTTAATTTCAACAAGGATTTTGCTAAAAGAAACAAATTCATTTTTTATTAGCAAAGCAAACAAATTTGCTGTACATCTGTGCAATTGTATCGTCAACATGTCTGTTGGCTCGTGGCTGCTTTTCTGTGTAGATTGTGTGCAATTTGTTGTCCACATTTATTTATATTTTATTTGCTATGTTTGTTGTCTGAACTATTTAACATATTCGAGGCGCCGCAAGTAAAAGTCGCGCAAATAATTTACGCCTCTTGGACTTTATTTATTTTATTAGCAGGACCATGACGCCTGACTTCAGTGGCATTTTATAGATGTGGACTTAATGTGCTTATGTCGCCTTAAGGTTTCCTCTGCCAAGTGTCTTTTGTCCGCGCATAAACTGCTTTTGTTGCTCTATAATTGAATTTTTCATTGAACTTAGACCACGCATTTTGCGCTTTTACTTTTGCTTCTTATTTTTTTTTTTTTTTTTGGTATTTTGTTTTTATTTGATTTCGCAGAATTTTCGTAGCCTTACCTTGCTGAATGTTTGGAAATGGTGCAAAAAAAAAAAAAAACTAAATAAAATTTCTTGGTTTTGTGATTTTTATGTTAGACTTTTAGCTGCCATTTTTTTTCGTTTTGGTTTTCCTACTAACATCAGATGTTAGCTGTGGTTTATTTTCATTTATTTATTTTTTGGATTTCTGGCTTATGTGCTGCCAGCTCTCTGAGCTGTGTTTGATTTTTATTTATTTTACTCTTTATTTTTTTTTATTTTGTTTTGTTTTGTTCGAATCCGAATGTGGTTTTTATTTGAAATCCTATTGTTGGAGTTTTCTTCGAATTAATCAGTTAGTTTAAACATGATTCAGTTGTTACTTGTCTACGAAATGCGTTGATTGTGAAAAGGTTTCATTTATTTGAAATTTACCTAAATGAATTATTTCTGTGCTTTTTATTTTTTATTTCATTGTAACGTTCGCATGGCAGCATTCAATTTTGGACGATTACTTGGACAATGTAGGTGCTGCACATTATGCTTTGTATACGTTTTGATTTTATTTCAACTTAATGGTTAGCTCAGCTACACTTAAAGCTGGTTCTTTAAGCCAATTCATGACAATGTGTTTCCAAAAAATTAAAACGCTAACACAACATAAGTATGTACATGATTAGAGTCAGAGCATTGAATGTCGACTATTGCCAAGGGATTTGGCTGCTGGAATATGTTCGCTTAGCTGCTGCTGCTGCTGCTGTTGCTGTTGCTGGCGGTGCTGCTGGTGATGCTGGCGATGCTGGTGATGCTGCCACAGCTTCCAACGGTTATTAGTCAATGTGTAGCAGCATAAGATACTCGTAAATCAGCAAACAAATACGCATCAATTTCAGCTGTTATGAGTTTCGCTTCGCGATGACATATAAATAAATATGCTTTATGCGCACATTTATCATTTTAACAACAACTACGACAACTACAACAACAACAACAACAATATTAACAACAAAAAAGTTTGCAACGTAAATAAAAAAACAAACATGCAAACAAAAACAAAAAAAAACTTACAAACAATCTGGTTAAACCGAACTGTACCATTCTAAGCCCAACTGAACCAAACTGAACAGAACTGAACGGAACAGAACGGAACTGAACGGAACTGAACTGAACTGAACTGAACGGAACTGAACAGAACTGAGCTAAGCTAAGTTGAAACCAAATGCCATCTACTCAAGTAGCCCAAGTTTGAATATTATTGCTAAACAAGTATCTAAACATGAATTAAACAGCATGTACACACATGCAAAACATATCACAATCGCGCACACACACACTCACCCACCACACACTCTGCCAGTTACAGCATACTCAGCCAGTTATACATACACACACACAGTCATATGAGTATATCTAATGCTAAATCGCGGCGCCCATTTGTTGGAAAATGTTTTGGTTCATTTTTTTTTTCGTTTTTGTATTTATTTATTTATTTATTTTATTTATTTTTTTTTTTTTGGGTTTTTTGTTTTTCTTTTTACTTCACTCATATGTATTTTATTTCCTTCATTTTTTCGTATGCTATTCGTTGTGGACTTTTTGTTTTATTATTCTTTTTTTGTTTTTTTTTTTTGTTTGTTTTTTTTTTTCGTTTTCATTTTTTCGTTTTGTGTTGTTTTTTGTTGGCGTACGCGAAATATGCAAAAAAGAGAAAAAAGGAAAAAGTATTCATCATCCACTTCATGGCGCATCCACTTTATGCGAATTCACTCTTGACATCATGGCGGCGCTTTTCATGCGAAATATATTTTGTTCGGCGTCCCCATCCATTGTTGCCTGCTTGCTGCCACTTTGCATATGTGGCTATGTGTATGTGTATGTTTCTGTGTGTGTGTGTGTGTGTGTTTATGTGTGTATTATCGTTGTTTGATTTTTTCCCTTTGTGCAGAAGTCAAAGTTAGCGTTGAAGAGCAATTAAAATGTTCCTGAATCGGTATCTCTTTCTCACTCTTGCCCGCACCCCTCTCGTTTACTAGCTTGTCTTGTCTCTCACGCCGATTTTGGTTCCGTTACATTTTTTTCCCCTGCGATGTTTTCCGCCTTTCTTCGAGATTTCTTTGAGTGCTGCATGTGTTTTGATTAAGTGTTTGTTGTTTAGCATTCTTATTGTTGTTGTTGCTGCTGCTAATATTGCTGTTTCATAGCATTTTTCTTTTCTTTTCTTTTCGTTTTTTTTTCTTTTTTTTTTTTTTTTGTTTTGTTGATTTTAAGTGCAGACGTTCGCCGTTTTTATTTGTTTATTTGATTTTTTTTTATTACGCAATTAAACTGAAGCATCGACTCGTTGAAATTTTTGTATTTTTCAAATCGCATTAAAATTGTTATTTATATTTACAATTACATGCAGAAGAAATAAACATCATTGAATTGCATGCAAGCAATATAAAGAGTTTTATTACGATTCGTATGCTTTGGCAAAGAACTCTGTAGAAAGAATTACGAAATAAATAAATAAACGAACAAATGTTTAATATTCAAGCGTCTAGTCTTCCTGTCAACAAAGTCTGGCGGTACTCGCTCGGCATTGAGCATTCGTCTTCTCTGTGTTATGCGAAACATTTACCGCTGCAATGCAATTGCATTCAACATAAAGCGACTTACGATTTCTTCATTTTATTTCTTTTATTTTTAATTAATTTCTATTATAAACTAACTATGATTTTTGCTAATAAGTAAGTAGTAATTAATGAAGTGACAATGATTCAATAAAAAATACTTTCATACGGGAAAACACTGCACCTTACTGCATAGTAATTAGAACATGTAACATTACCGTAGTGTTTTATTGAGTATATATAATTGACTACACTGTGATTTGAATACTTAGCTTACACCAAAATATTGTACATAAATATTTAATAGCAAAACAACAAAAAATACAGCACAAATACTTATGTGAATTTAGCTTAAAGTATCATTTAGCTAACTTACTCTAATAATGTGAAATTTCGTTACTCTCTTGCAGCTCCGCAAACCGGCATCCACACTCTCAATTCCTGGCTCGATGAAAACACCTTCTATTGCGAATCGGGAACAGATCTCATCCGGATGCAACGAAGAAGCAGCCGAGGCGCTAGTGGGCATCCACTCCGACTACCCCAGGTATGAAATGTACGTACATCCGACCACGTTCCAAAGTATAAGAAATACAAAAAACAGAAAACATTTACGCATTTATTGTAGTACATTGCATAACCCAGCCACCCTAGCTCAACACGCATTCCAATAGCAATTAGCAAACCAACATCAATATCAGAAGCCAAACGATTCGCGCGTCAACTTCATAGTTTGAATGCGAGTGTAGCCCACCCATGCTGCGCCACATGCCGTCCCTCTCCCACTTCCACTCCCATACACACGCACACATACACACACACCGAACGTAAGTGTAGCATAAAAGCAAAGCGCCAGTAAATGCAATTTTAAATGCATTTGTTGCAGATTGTTTGTCGTCATGGCTCGCAGCCATTCTGACGCGTTTGCAATGTTGTTGCTTTGCATTGCAAGAGATTTCAAAGCGAAACAAAACAAAAGAAAATAAATGCGCAGACAAAAAGTAAAATCTATGAAATGTAACAAAGTGAAAAAATGTACCCGCAAGTGCAGCATTGCTAAAATATTGTCACACATGAAACGGCAAAGGATATAAAGATGTAGCAGTTGACGCATTCAGCTTCCGTTTCCGTTTCCATCTTCTTGTTTACCTTGCGTTAGACAAACTTGTTCGCTGCTCCAACCCTGCTTTATTTGGCCCCAGATCAATACTGTCGTCAGCCCACAAGGAATCGTGCGCTCCCTGCTGCGCTTCTTTGTCGTTAGATGCTTGTTTATCGAGACCATGATGATGGACGAATTATGTGACGTGATTATTTATTAACCAGGCAGTGCACTACATCCTTCTAGTTTTTACTTGGCCCAACTACGCTTTGCCTGTTACTCGTATCAAGTGCGAGGAGTTGCTAAGTTCAGTAAACTTACCCAAAATGAAGTGAAGACATTCGACTGACATTTGACACAAAACAGAAACAGAAACAGAAACTCAAACTAAAACTAAATAGGAAATACAAAATATGGAACTTCTTCTTACGTGCTTCACTTTGGCGGCTTGAAACAAAGTCCCAAATCTGGCATTAATTATTTGGTGCAAATGCCGCACCCAAGCACACCCAGCACAAACGCATATGCCAAGATTGCCACGGAGAATACGGAAAACGCAAAAACGAAAAGAAACGCACAAAGTTGGGCCACAAGAATGGAGTCAAAGTAAATACCTGTCAGCACATTTTACATTATTTTTTTTTTTCTTTTTTTGTGTATTCTTAATTCACATAGTATTCTTTTTTATTGTTATTATTGTTGTTTTTTGTTTATTTTTTTTTTTTTTTTGTTTTTGTTATTTTTTTTTCCATTGTGTATCTTTTATTCATTTTTACGCCCGAGGCCGCACTACGTAAGCTGGATTTAAACAAAATGGTTTAGGTAGGTTTAGCGTTAGTGGCAACGACTCCGGCGGGAGTGCGGCCGGTTTGTGCCAGCAAAAGGAAGAGAACGACAACAAAAATAACAAGAACAACATTGCAACAAACATAAACAAAAACAACGACAGCAACCAAATTGTTCTCGAGCAAATAAAAGCAAACGGAATCGCAAACGTGTACGTTCCGCTTTTATTATTCTATGAAATTTTAATATTGTCCAAATTCTCTGGTGAAAGTGACAAACGGACAGTCATGCAAGCCGACAGCCAAACAATCAAACTCGCTGACGGTCTAACCGACAGACAGCAGAAGTACGCTGCGCTCCTAGTCGCTTTGGTTCGGCTTAAGCATTTCATTTAGATGAACATCGCCGGCGATATTCAGGTCAGAGGCGCCCGCAAGACGCTTCAAGACAGTGGCATGAGTTGCGTATATCTGGATTTCAAGTTTTTATTGTATGCCTTTTTTTTTTATTTTTTCCAATCCTTGTTATAACTCAGGCGATTGTCGTACGTCAGTCGTGTAACCGTGTATCAGTGAGTCTGTGAGACTGTGAGTAGATTTATGTTGACCGTCTTTGCTTTTTGTAGATTGGCCATTCGCGTTGGACTGAGCCTGACCCAAAGCGGCAGCGCGTATTTATTACTGGCTAAGCACTCAAACTGCTGATGGTGTACAAAATAAAATACTACACTAACAATAGCAACAACAACAATAATAATAATGACAACAACAATGACAACAGCAATGACAAAATCCACAATTGGTAGCAAAGGTGAAGGCATACATATGAATAGCCAAGCGCAGCAGCATGGTTTGCCATTTTTGTATCTCTCTGCTGCTTTTATTAATTTATCAGCAGTGGCAGCAGTGGAAGCAGCCGCAGCCGCCGGCACAGCGGCAAGGAGCAGAAACATAAGAACAACAGCAACAAATGATGTAATAAAAAACATTCTCAAAAATAACCGCAAATGCAGCAAACCAAACTAAAACCAAAGCAGAGCAAAAACAAGCAAAGCAAACCAAAGCAAAACGAAAAGAAAGAAAGTAAAGTTCTTGAAGTCGCACTCATTCTCAAAATTTTCGACAGTCGCCTTATTAGGGTCCATGGTGTTGTTGATGTTGTCTTGCTTGACGAGGGGAATTCTGGCTGTTGCTGTTGCTGTTGCTGTACAATTTTTGCTTGCATGTATTCACAAATCATTTTGTATTTCACTTTGCGTTGTGGATTTATGCCGGGGTGCACACAAATGGCTGCTGTATATTTCATACTCGTCGACTATATTTGAGTAACCATCCAAGCAAACGCCCAACCAGTCGACCAGCAGATCGCTCGTTTGTTCGCTCATTTGTCCGTTCGTTTGTTTGTACATTTGTTTGTCAATTTGTTTGTAAATTAAATGAACTGTACTATACTAAGCTAAACTGAACTGAACTGAACTCAACTGAACTGTACGGAACGGAACTGACATGTAACGTACTCGCATTTATTCAACAATATACAAGTATGATTTGATGCTGATGCTGATGCTGATGCACGCTGTATATGCATCATAGGTCGACGATGAGTCAGGCGATATAGTGCCAAACTTATTTTCAACTTTTGTTAACTTTTACACATGATAAATATGAGTACACACAGACAGGCAGATAGACAGACAGGCAGGCAAACATGTGTGCATACTCGCAGGCATGCTGACCGACTACTCAGCTGAAATGACTAACAAATTTTTGATATAAGGGTTCAACTTTCATAAAGTGCACCAAGTCATGTTAGTTATTGCAAGTGCTATTAAATCAGAACGAACGGCATTAATATCAAATGCAAAAAAAAAAACTAAAGTAATAAAAGCCGAAAAAGAAAAAACAAAACACAGAGTATAGAAAACACATCTAAATAAGAGCAACTGAACTGCTGCATATATATTGCCAGCAACCGAAAAGTATGCTACAGCATATGCTTTGTTTACCTTTCATGCATTTAAACTTCTATTGGGCCAACTATTTTTGCAGCAATATTGTTCTGCTGCTACTGCTGTTGCTATGTTACTGTGCTAGAAATTTTTGAATTTGCTAAAATTTGTTTCTTCGTTTTTCTGCTGCTTTATTGCGGTAAATCCAACTCAAAAAACTTGTCTGTTTAATCTTCAGTACTGAAAGCATCATTGACAAACCAACTAAGCTTAGCGCCAGCGTCACTTAACTTTTGCTGAGAATATTGACGATCCTTTGACAGGTGACATGTTCAAAAAAAATATAAATACACATCCGTTGCTCGTCCGTTGTGCGGTTTGTTAACTTTTTGCTCAACCCGAAAGTATGCTACAAAAAACTACAAACCTAAATCCAACTGTGCACCGAACCAACGCTATGCCGCTAGCCAACTGATTCCGTGTAGTCTGATAATTGCAAACAAGGACCAAAGGAAAGAATAGAGAAAAAAAGCCGAGTCTAGTGACATTGTTTGCTTTTTAATTCATCAGCGGTTACAATGCAGACAGTCATTGTCTCGCACATTGAGCTCAGCACTGCGCTGCAACATTATGCGTTGACTGCAAATGCCTGCACGTCACACACACATACACACACACACACAGATATATATATATAGTATATATCTTTGGTTATGGAACGCTGTGCTGAGGATGCGGTATACTCTAAGCGGAGGCCGCTACGTACGTACATACGAGTATATGAGTGTGGCATGCAACATAATGACGTTAGTGTTTGTGGTCACGGTAATCGGGCGATGATTAGAGGTGTTGATTTTAATGAGGTATTAAACCCCAAGCAAAGCCGCAAGCAACACGGATTCTTGCCTAGCAATAGACTGTAGTGACTTGTGTATACATACGCACATGCATATGTACATAAATGTCCGCATGGATGCATACATGTATAAGCAAAATCTGCTATGCATTGAATAAATTCGTATTCTACATGACACACATAGTTGCTCCAAATACGACCCCCATCCAACACCCAAAACCATGATGTTGTTGTTCGATCCACACGCGTGAACAATTTGGCATTGACCAGTCGACCACTTGGAATGTGCAGGACTACGGGTTTTGTTTTGAGCGTGGCACAGTTTGGCGTTATGCATGTCTGCTGATGCGCCAATTGGCACAATTAATTGAGTTACTTATTCTTATGCTGCAGGTACATGGAGGAACGTGCCCTTACTGGCGGTAATACGTCCAGGAAGCCCTCAACGAACGCGGCCAAACACAAACCAAATGTCGGCTATCGGCTTGGCAAGCGGAAAGCTTTATTCGAAAAGCGAAAGCGCATCAGCGATTATGCCCTCGTGATGGGCATGTTCGGGATCATTGTGATGGTCATTGAGAACGAACTGAGCAGTGCCGGCGTGTACACAAAGGTAAGCTAACCGATATTCCATGCTTCATTGTGCCAAACAACTAAATCTCATTTAATAAATCTCTTTGTATTTTGCATTTCTCTTTTTATTCTTTTATTTGCTTCCATTTTCGAATTTTGCTCTTTTTGCAGGCTTCGTTTTACTCGACAGCGTTAAAAACCTTAATATCTGTTTCGACTGTGATTCTTTTAGGACTTATTATAGCTTATCATGCTTTGGAAGTGCAGGTGAGAGTGAGTGCGCATTGAAATCTCTTTCAGATGTTTATTTGATGGTCGTCGTCGTGGTCGTGGTCGTCGTCGTTTTCGTTGTCGTTTACGTTTTCATCGTCGTTTTTACTGTGTGCGCTAAATTTTTATTTTCCTAGTTTCTCTTAATTTTTTGCTCTGTAAAATTTTTTTTTTTTTTTTTTTGTTTATTCTTCATTTTTGTCCTACTACATTTGTTTTCGCTCTGTCACCATTGATCCTTTCATTACATAACAGTAAACATAGTACATACATATATATACTATATACTATATTAAATATGTATATATATACTATATATATATATTTACATAAACACATATGCTTAACAACAGAGCGCCGACTCCTGCTCGCTCCCACCTCGCCCCTCATAAATGCTTCGTGCCTGCTTGCCCCCAAACTCACATCATTTTTATGCTGATGTTTCACTTATCATTTCCTGTTTTTCCTGTTTCACTTTCTTTTTCTTGTTTCTTTGCTTTTTGGTTTTTTTGTTTTTGTTTTTTTTTTTTTGTCGTATGTTTATTTTCGTTTGTACCTGCGTTTGCGCCCGCAATAAAGTGCCTTAATCGTGTATTACGTATGCGTATGCGTTTGCGGTCTTCACGCATTGTGTGTCTGCTTGTGTGTAGCTAATGTCATTTAGTGTTAAGCTACATAACCATTGTGAAGATCTTTTATATACGCCTTGTGTGCATTTAACAGAGAATTGCATTTTGTTTTATCGCTACTTCGAACGCTTAAAGTGCCCATTTGCCGCCTGTTTTTTTCTTTTTTTTATATTCAACATATGCATAGACATAACTCAACCCTGACACTAAACACCAAGTGCCAAGTGCCAAGTGCCAAGAGCGTCTTAACCATGAAGTGCTTAAAAATTTTATATTTTATTTTTGCTTCTTCTTTTTTTTTTTATTATTATTATTATAAACACTCAGCCGTGCGTTATGCATTTATATACATCAGCTTTTTCAAGTTTTAGTTTTTAGATTTACTTTTGTTTTTGGCTTTGATATACTCAAAGTTGATAGCTGCTCATAAAGTAATTGCTAATGTTGTACTTATCGATGGGTTGAACAGTTTATTGAGTCTACCCATTATCAAAAATTGAGTCAACTTTGGTTTTTTAATTTTTTTGTTTATTTTAAACAAGTGGCTAATCTGCTTGCCTTGCTTCCCGCTGTGCGTCAAACTTTTTCATTAAATTTGCAAAAACCAAAATTCTCACCTAACCACTAAAAATGTTCAAAATTTGTCGCAGGCTTATGTCGGAAGTAGTAATATCTGTGTGTGTGCGGCAAATGCACGTCAATAGTATTCGTTAAATATTCTATTGAAAAGCAGAGAAAAGTTTTTAGCAAGTTGAACAACAAAACCGACAGCAGCATCACCAGAAACTTACCGAAATTTATTCGAAATTTATTTTCTTTCAACTTTTCACTTGCAACTTGTTTGCGTTGTTGCAATTGTGTTTTCATTAGAAACTTTGACATTACGTCGTGTTCAGCCCATTGCGCCAAGCGTTTGCGGAGCCTTTGACTAACTAATTATTTATTTATTTAGTTATTTATATTTTGTTGCGTTTCCTTTCTTTCTTTTGTGTTAAATCGATGCCCAGCCATTTGAATATACTCAAATATTCCGGCGCTATAAAAGTTTTTTAATTTGACATCAATTGCTTTGCTGTTCTGATTTCTTATCTCGGTCTATTGTACTTTGTACTCATATTGTACAATGCCATGGCAAGAAGAGTGCACAAAAATCGAAACTCAATTATTTACAGTTCGCGTAAAATTTAACATGAATGCAAATTGTCCAAGTCTATGAAACACATTTATAACAATTGCTTTTGTGTTCGACATTTTTGCATACCACATACAGAATGCAAGCAAACACATACAGTTACACGTACACACACAGTATTCATATGCTGCCATAGACCCAGTTTACTGCCGCACCCGATGCCGCCGCCGCCGCTGCTGCTGCTACCTCCGCCACGGCCACAGCCACAGCCACGGTTAGTTGTGCAAATAAAGCCATGAAATTATTGTCGCACAAATATTTTCGAAAAAATAAAGGAATAAAAAACAGTTGGTTTTTCCTAATGGTACGAAATAATATCAACAATAACAACAGGAAAACCAATAACAACAACAACAGCTGCAATAACATAAACATAACCCAAGCACAAATTCCAATTGGAAACCAAAACCCATAAACGCTCATTTTATAGTCAAAAGTGTTCGACTATAAAATTACCTGCGCCGAAGTGATTTTCACTTTTTCCTTTTTTACCTTTCTTTTTGTTGCTCATTTTCTTTTGTTATTTCAAATAACCAATTCTATTTTATTCTTGTTTCTTTTTTTTTTTTTTCTATGTATGTAAGCAACCATTTTTTAGCCCCATTTTTTATTTAATTCTGTTTTCCTTTTTAATTTTTTTTTTTTTCTTTTAATAATTTTAAAAGTAGTCCATTTCGTGACTTAGCAGTTTTAATACACTTTAATGTAGTTATAAATATTTGATTCTTACCCATATTTTTTTGTTATTTTTTTGTTATTTTTTTGTCATTGTTCGACTTGGCACAGAAGATAAAAATGGAACAAAAATTGTAAAAATACTTAACTACTAAGTTGGCACAAAGAACTGCCGTGGCACGAAGTATGCATTGAACAGTTTTAGAAGCGCCATCAAATGGTCTTAGCTTCGTCAACTTACCTGCACATGGTTGAGCAGTGCGTGCAATAGGCTTTGTCTAATGTGTATTTAATATTTCAAATGCAGTACAAATTCGTTAATATTATATTAAGCAATCTCCGATTGCGACAAAATCGCGCTCACTGCCAATAGTCAAGAATTAAACAAGAACAGTGCACTCCTGGCAGGTTGTGCATGCAAAACGGTTTTGTTAACCAAACTGTATACAGGTTTCAACTCAGTTTTACAAGCTCTGCTCACTATGTACGAATATGATGTCTTCATTGCACAGATTTCAGCAAATGACATATGCCTACCAGACATACATATGTATCTATGTGCCAATAACATGTAAGATAAATTGACATGCACCAAGAAATCAGCAATTAAATGCTACGTCAACGGTTGTTAATTATGATAAATACAAGATAAATGTGTATTGCAGCTGTTGCATTGTTTATTGAGAACGTGTGTGGCGAGCATAAGGTAAAACGATGCATGTCAACTACAAATACGTTATCACATTTACAATTAGTCTAAAATTGAATAATGAATTACTACAATTAACGATAAAGAGTTTCCTGCAAAAAAAACAAACAATAAAAGAAAACACATATACATGTTATGTTATATGTTATTTTCCATTCATACATATGCCATATGAAGGCAATCTAAAGCAAACATAAATGATAAAACAGAAATCATTAATAAATGGCAACACTCTGTTAAATGTGCAACTGTCATGATTTGTGTGCATGTGTCTGTCTATGTCTGTGTGTATAGTATTTGAGAATGTATATGTTGTACGTTTATGAGTTTGCGTTCTCGCTGTTTGAGTAGTGCACATGGTGTGTAGTATTCGTTAAATTTTTCATACGTTTGCTATTCAAGCACTAAACTATTCACATATTCAATTACCTACATAACAAAATGCATTTTCATTTATTCATAACTGCAATTTGTTAACATTTATATGTTTTTTGCTTTTTTAACTCATTTATGTATGCACACACATACACATATGCACACACTATATGTTCACTTCACCTGCGTTCGTGCGTACACTTGCGCCATTTGAACCCATGATGAAATCTTTAAAACGGCAACACACAACACTCAATCAAATCAAAATGAAGCCAAACCAAGCCAACCCCAGCCAAATCAAGTCAAGCCAAGCGAAATCAATCATACGACATATGTAAACAAAATCAATTGTAAACAATGGTTCGCATTTAAGATCAAACGGCTTTTGCCACCATTCTTATGCATATATACATACATCTATATGTTGTTTGTATGTATGTATGCTACATATGCACACAGCTCGCCGCGTTTGCTTTTGTTCAATCAAAATAAAATCCGCATATTTTGTATCTGAGGAATGCAGACAAAGCAATCGAAACTATTGAAAAACACACGATACGCGTTCATAAATTTATTTTTCGTATTTTTGCTTTGCATGTGTCCTATTGTATTCGGCCAGTCACACACTCACACACACACACACAAACACCGACTGCATGTGTCCACACAAGTGCGAAAAGGAATTCAAATAAGCGAATTCGATTTTATGTGAAAGAATATTCATACAAACATTGAAATGTATTTGCTGGACACAAATATAAAAGCACACCGTGCCACAAAGCGCCTTCTGTCTGCCAAACAAGTCCTAAGTAAATGTATATACGTGCTATATACGATACAAGTGCAAACGCCAAGCCAACCGCCAGCCAATGTCAGCATTAGCTGCTCACACTGCGCAACACTGGCTGCGGTTATGACCCCTTTTCTATTTTGTTTGTTTTTTTGTCTTTTTTTTTGCACTAATTAACAAAACCGACTGGCAATATTTTTTTATTTTTTTTTTTTCTATTTGTGGTGTCATGTTTTACTTTTCGCCTTTTTGTTTTTTTTTTTTTTTATTTTTATTTTACTTGTGTTTATATGAAAATAAATTAATTTGCCAATAAATTGAAATCGATTGTCACCTTTGATTGAAATTAACCTTAATGAAGCGTTCACTGTATACAAGTGCAAAGTGTTTGATTTGTGTGCATAGCCATGCATAATACACACATACAATACACACATGCCATACACACACAGCGCACATGCCAGAAGCAGCAAGCCCAAACACATTTGCATCAATGACTTTGATTTATTTAGATGTACATATTTGTATCAACTTAATTTCATTTAATTAATTTGCTCAGTCATAAAAGTCAATTATTTTATGCAGTAAGTCTCGCTTTGGCTTAAGTTCGAAATCGCTTAAAGCAAGTGTAAACAAAATTTAAGGCAATCAAAGTCAATCAAAATTAGTTTTTTTTTTTATTTTTTTTTTTTTTTGGTTTTTGTTTTTGTTCTTTTTTATTTGCTATTCATTACACAACATTGCTTACAAATGTTGTTTGCTTTGCACCCCACTGTTATTGCCAATTCGTGTAACAACAAAGCGTTATGTGCAATTAAAACCGTCTAAGCAACTGAACTGTTACTTAAATCAGAAGTGATCTGCGGCGGGTAACGGAAACTGACAAACCTTAACAATCGAACGCCATTCTCAGCGGCAATAAAAATTTATATTACAATTATTTAACAGTTTCATTTTTCGTTGTGAAAACTAATATTTTAATCATTTATTTAAATCAATTATTGCTTTTTGCAAATTTTTGTATCGATTTCGAAATTTGCCAAATTGCTTAAGTGACCGATTTGTTGTACGCTTTGCTTTAATTGTCTGCATGACGCTTTGTAACTGAATTAAGAAACATTTAAATGCTGCATACTTTCAGGTG
This sequence comes from Stegana nigrithorax, assembly GCA_037044495.1. Lineage (NCBI taxonomy): Eukaryota > Metazoa > Arthropoda > Insecta > Diptera > Drosophilidae > Stegana > Stegana nigrithorax. Next base: position 17,583 of record JBAMBQ010005046.1, on the reverse strand, counting down.
CTCTATTAGTGAGCAGGAAATGCTGCTGATACTTGAAATTGGCTTAAATAAAACAAACCAAAATCTCGTTTGATAACAAATGTCAACAAGATACATTAAAAAAAAATAAATAAAATATTTGAAATCAAAATTTAAAACAAATAAAATAAAGCAAATTAACACCTAAACTTAATTTATACACATGCCTATGTTTGTTTTGTCTACTAAGCGTATTTTCCTTGATTAAGCAACAACAAAAACAACGAAGGCGAGCAAAAACTGATGAAAAAATTAAAGAAAATTATTCGAAGCAATACATTTTTGTTTCAAATCATTTTAGCTAGTCACTTGACTTCATGCGTACCGCATGCACGCAAACACTTTCAACATGCAAGCAAATGAACCCTTAGTCAATCAAGCAAACAAATTGTATGTCAATCAAAAAATCCAACTAACAAATAAACAAACAAACAAAACAAACAAACAAACAATAAAACAATCAATCAATCAAACAGTATGTCTGTCAGTGAGTCAGTCGCGCAATTTGTCAAACAAACGCTTCAGTCAATCGTTCAATCAATCAATGAATCAAATAATCAATACAGTCAAACAAACAAAAACAATACAAACAGCCAACCGAATGTCTGTCTGTCAGTGCGTCAGTCAAACAAACAGTCAGCCTTTTGTCTGTCTATCAATCAAACAAACAATCAATCGATCAATCAATCAATCAATCAGTCGTCGCTCATTTATTCTTATATTTGTCTACGCAATTGAACGAGATTTTTTTTTTTTTAATTTAGATTACGTGTAACCGACCTTGAACCCAACAGTACCTAAATACCTTCAAAAAAAAAAAAAAAAGAGAAAACCAAAAAAATCGAAAATTTAAAAATCAACGTAACCAAACCAAATATCCTGTAACCTTGCCCCACACTTTCCTATTTTCCAATTTGACTTCCCTTCTTTAATTAATAACTTATGTATTAAAGTAAAATTTTAATATGTAATTACCTTCCATTATGCTTTGCAGAATTCAGTAAGTAAATATACCTTTAAAATATCTATGAACTTGTATTTGTGAGTAAATCCAAAACAAATCAATACGTACATACCATAGTGTTAACATGCGTTCTTTACATATTTGTTTAATTAATATTATTGTTTATGTTTTCGTTTTTAATTTCATATTTATGTTCAACTTCAAACATAGTTGGCTAGCGTAGCATTCAGCAAAGAGCAAAAATTAAAAACAAAAAACAAAAAGTATAAAAACAAAAGAACATTCAACAAAAATACAAAACGATAAAAAACAAAAAAAAAAAAAAAAAAACGAAAAAGAAACAGAAAACAAAACCAAACAAATAAAATAATAATGAAATAATTTTTATGTACTTGCAGTAATTATGCAGAATTGCAAATACTTTTTTTGTGCGTATCGGCTCTAAGTAATTACCCAATTAAAAATGATTGAAAAACCAAAAACCAAAAAGCAAAGAGCAAGAGTTTGCACTTGGCCACAAAAAAAGGATAATATTATTGCAATGCATGAAAATGCCAATTGCGTTTAGCAAAGAAAAACGCGCAAGCAAATAATCAAGCAAGCAAACAACCAACAACAACAACAACAAAAAAATGATAAACAAAAAAAAAAAAAAAAAGAGAAAAAACAGTGCAACTATTTTATATATGTACCATATGTAATATGTTATGTACCATTAGATTACGTGTACTTACAGCAAAACCATTCGACCATTTGACCTTCAATGGTTTGTCTATGCACAATGGTTGTTTTTTTTTTTAAGCAGCTTCACTTAATTGGTTACAAATGCTCAGCAATAGACTAGCAACTGAAAGCATACAGAAACAATAACAAAACAGAAACAATTGAACAAATCAAATAATCAGCCATGCATACTGACAGCCCATGTCCACAGACACATACACACACACTCACAATCACATTCACACCCATACACACAGACACACACATATACACATGCATACAAGTGCATGCATACATATTGTACATACATATATGCAGTAAATGGCATTGTCATATGCAAAGCCATTCATTCTACCCACGTCGACAGCAGTTGAACTTCCGGTTGCTGCTCCATGCAGCCAATTCGCCTATGTATGCATTGGCATAAATAAATTATTCTTGCTTCATGCCGAATTTGTCGCAAGATGAATTAAATAATTCGATTTAATAATTTATGAAATCAAACACTTGCAAATACAAAAACCGCAAAGCACACTGATGCGCACACACTCACACTCGCACTCGCACTGGCACTGATACTGGCACACCCACATTCACACTCATACGCATCCGCACACACACAGATCTACACTGTCGTGTCACACACGCACAATTTATCAAATTAATTTCATAGCCTACATGTGCCAAGTGCCGCCTTTAGCAGCTCAGCAAACTCCAGGCTGGCATCAATCGATGTGCATGAACGAGCTGCAGAAGACGAAGGAAGTCAGTTGCTTTCCTCTACGTTTACTCGGACATGCATATCTCTTTCACAACTCTGATCATGGCCTGTAGAATAGCTCACTCATTAGCTGAGAGGCATCATCATTGTTATTGATGCGACCTTGCCATCCCACAGGTCACTTTAGCCACTTTAGGTTTTCAGCTACTGCTAATGCTAATGCATGGCGATCGTAACACATCGCATAATTTATGCGTCGTCATCAATTGACTTGGCCACCTGGGACTGGTAATTAGCCGACAAAGATTCATTTTGCCAAGGGGACTTGTCCAGTTCTCGGACGTCGTTGCTGCATGGAGCTACTCCGACTGACATTGAACTGCCGCCTCTAAGCCGTAGTCCTGCAACGTTCCTGCTGGGATTGTGAGTTCTGCGTTTAGAATGCTGAAATAGCCACAGGACTTATGAGTGTCAATGCTAAGGACATGCTCTGGCTTAGTTGCATGCGGAAACGTTTGGCAGGCAGAATACCTTTATGACTATAAACTGGCCACACTTAAGCTTTGCAATCGATGCAATTATTTTTAGTTTTAAGTATAGCGTTGCGTGTTTCTGATGGCTATACAGAACTGAATAATTGAATAATGCACGTAATGGAATAATTATGATAACTCAACAAGGTTAGGCTAATCCAAAGTAATCAAAATTTTAAATTGCTGCTGAATTCATAGTGCTTTCCAATCACTTGCTATAATTCGTGAATTAAAAACAATTACGGACCTTACTGTCCTGTTGTGTGCTCAAGGTTATAAGCAAGCAATTGCAGCTGAGGCGTCGAAAAGTTGTTTCGTGATGAAATAGGAAATCGTGCCGCATGTGTTTTCAACAAAATTGCGCCAAACTGATTAAATATTCGTTATGGCAAAATGAAATGAAGCAAATTATGAAAAAATCGAACAAAAACAAGAAAAAAGGAAAATGGAAAACAAAGATATGAATTCCTAATACTGTTTGGGCTTTGATTTCATTTAATTGAGGCGTCCGATTGAGTTAAGTGTGCCACATTAGCCAAGTGTTCGGCGTTAGTTAAGTAGACCAGATTAGTCATGCCACACACACAGAGCAACTGGCAGCTCTTAATGGCAATAAATTTCAGGCAATTGAATGGCATTGAATGTGCAGGATGGGGGTGTTTAGCAACGGCAACGACAACGTCAACTGCTAATGTATGCATTCGTTTATTACGACTTTGAAGCGATGGAGCATGCCTTTACGACTACAACAGACAACAGCCAACAGCCAACATCAACCAACAACGTGCAACAACAGCCAAGCATAGCCAACAGCAGAATACAGCAAAGAGCCAACCGACAACAGACGACCGAGCCAATGTCAAAAGTCAACTTCAGCTTAGTGCAGAAACGAATCGTAATCAAACGACATACATACATACACGCAAACATATACATATGTGTGGATGTGCATACTTGAGGGAGCATGATGTATGCGTGTGCGACATTTAATAACTTGATCATATCAAATTGAGTAAAAATGCATTTAACAATTATTTTATGCACAAACAAACATCACCCCGATGCCATTTAACAGCCAAAGAAACCACATACCAAACCGATCAACCAACCATCCAACCACCCAATCGCCCAATCACGCATCCATTCGCGCATTCACACATTTGCTGCATACATACTTACGTATGCGGCCATTCAGTGTCAGTCGAAAATCTGCAAGTATAATATAAATACATAAATGAGACACTTGATAAAGTATGTACAAAAATATGCGAGCGTACACATGTACACGTGTACACACATACTTGAGCATACAGAAATACGCACATACGCACAAGTGTTCGCTTTTGCTTATAGACAACAAAACAGCCACACACACACACACACACACACACACACACTCAGACACAGACATACAGAGACATAGTGAAAAACTTGCCAGCGCAAAAGATCTGCAAGCCAGCCAACGAAAGCAGGCAGGCAGGCAGGCAGACAGACATGCATGCGCATAAACGATTGGACACGTTGTCCGGACAAACGAAAGGACAGACGGATAACGCGACAAAGCAAGTAAGCCACTAACAAGCCCCGCTAGCAGCCCAAGTTAAGACAGACAAAGTCAAGGCAAGCCAAGCGAAGCTGAGCCAAGTTCGCACACAAAACATTTGTCCATATTCTACAAGAGCGCATACGCCCCCTGCACGCCCACACAAGTATTCACCTTAAGTACTTACACAGACACGCACGCACGGACTCACGCACGGACTCACGCACGGACTCACGTACGCACGCACGCACGCACACACGTACACCGCACGACGAGTGACAAACGCTTACCGTGTCACCGCTGAGTGTTGTTCTTGTAGCGCGCGGGCATGCACGAGTGCGGGTGGAAGCGGAAGTGCGACAGGCAAAAACATGAGAACACAACTGTACACTCGCACTCGTCCAGAGCTCTGTCGGACACGCAGCCCATAAGCTCACTTAGTCACCTACTACTCACCCGCTCACTCGATCAACCACTAAGCAGCACCCACCACTCACCACCCACCACCCACCAAGCACCAAACACCACCCATCACCTTGCAATCAGCGCATTGACGTTGTATTCGTCGTCGTCGTAAAATAATTCATACTCGTACTTGAGTGTTTCATATTGTTAGTCACTAAAATAATAATACGAGTAATAAGAAATCAATATCGTTGCAATTAGATATTAATAAATAATTTCCTTTCTTCTCTTTTTCCCACTCTCTCGCACTCGCGCGCGCGCTTGCTCTCTCTCTCTCCGCCCTTTCCCTGTATGTCTCTCTCCCCCACTCCCTCTCTCTTGTGTACGCCAAATGGAAACTCTGGCGGATCGTGCAGTTATTCATGATAGATAACTGCGCAGACGATTGGCGGATCGCGATGACATGGCAACGAATTAGTCAAATAGGCTTAGAACTTTTTATATGCGCTATACATCCAATTCCTGGTGAATATTATTTCCTGTGGACAACAAAATTGGCGAATAAGAATAAAACCATCGGCACGGAGCTGGTGCCATACGATGTAGCTTTATCACTACCTATGTTCCTTCGATTATATTTAATATGCCGCGTTATGCTACTTCACTCAAAACTATTCACGGATGCATCATCACGGAGTATAGGCGCTCTTAATAGGATTAATTTTAATACAAGGTAAGTATGCGACAAATTGCAAAAGCATTCCAAATATATTCGGATCAGCTTAGCATTATCATTTCACATCATTAAATCCTGACACGCAGGCCAATAGTGGCTATTTGATATTGTGTGGCTTATGTTGTTATAAGGACATTTATTTGCATTTAACGCGGCTTTTCATTTTCAAATATAAAATGCGTAAAAACTCATAGAAATAAATACATTCGCTGTTGTGTTTATGCCAGGCACGTTTTGTATGGCGATAATCACACACACACATATGCATGCATGCATGCATGTATGTATGTATCTATATACACATACATGTATGTATGTATGTAGGCATGTATGTACACAAGTGTACATGCACATATATTTTTTTATTTGCTTTGTTACAATGGTCGCCCTTAATAGCAGCAAATAAACATTACTGCGCTGTAAAGTGAAACACGGACACAGAGGACTAATCAAAAAAAAAAAAAAAAAAAAAAACAGAAAAAGAAACAAAACAAGAATAAAAGAATTCTGCAATTTTTATATTGAAAATAATGACAATCACATTTGATTTTCAACATTTCAGATTTGTTTTAAAAACACTTATGACAATATGCCCGGGGACGGTTCTGCTCGTATTCATGGTATCTTTATGGATAATCGCCTCGTGGACACTGCGACAGTGCGAAAGGTAAAACGATTTTGTGCTATCAACTAATCACAAAAAAAAAATAATAAAAAAAAAAAGAAAATTATACAAAACTAAATTTAAAAGGAAAACCGATGTCTTAACATGATTTTCTTTTTCTTTTATAAATTATTCAACTCTTTACTTGAGTTGTGTGTGGTTTTCTTTTGACTCAGATATTTCAGTTTATTTTTTTTTTTCCTAATTCAATTTTATTTAATTTATTTAATAAAATTTTGGTTTGCAATTATTTTGTATGGTTTTGATTTTATGGTTTGTTGTTCCTTGAATGTATGCCACTAATGTATTTTAACATAACTATTTAATATACTACAATGCATATAAAATATTTATATATATTTATATCTATATGTGTGTGTAACTATGTTTATGTACAAAAATGTGTGTGCTAAAGTTTTACTTATGTATTTCAAGTGTACGCTCAACTTTTCACATTTGTCGTAGAATGAAGAAAACAAACAGCGAAAACAGAAAACATAATACTCAGTACAAGCAACAAGAGAAACAAAAATAAAAAATGAAATGAAACGATAAACAGACACATGCACACGCACGTTATTACATACACACACACACACCCGCACACCCGCACACATACACGCACACAAACACAAACATACAGATGAAAGCATGCCGATAACAAAGCAAAACAAGAAGATGTGGAAGAAAGAAATTGAAATATTCGCTATGTGAATTCATATTCGCCTGCATACAAAGCGATGCAAACTATTGATGCAACGAGTAACGATTTAGACCGAATACCGAATAGCATTCTATACTGTACTTAGAATACCGAATATTCGTCCGATTGTTAGAATTCTAGCAAGTTATCGTCATTTATTTTTCATCAAATTAAAAAATGGAAAATCAGAAATCAAAGCAAAAAAAAAAAGAAAAAATAATTGTCAGCAGCGCAAGGAGGAGGAACCGCCACGATAGGTGTAAAATATTTGCTTTTGATTAATCTCATATATTATATAACTGATACTCTTTGTGTATTAGTTAATCGGTATTCGGCCGAATAGTTGACTATTACCGAATAGTGATCGGATATTCGTTGCATCGCTAGTTCAAACATAAAAAACTTATACGCTTACACTCACACATACACACAGCCACACACACAAACATAAACACCATTATGCATGCGTTTATATACTATAAAATCGATATACATTTGGCTAGCCAACTTTTGCCTATTATTTTTTCACTTGTTTTAAGTTTCTGCTGAACTTATCTGCATACATCCATATACGTACATTTCTGACAGTATTCAAAAGCATTATAAATTTTACCCACACACACACACACACATACACGATCATGCTCCATGTCCCATACCCCATGCCCCATGGCCCCATGGCCCCGTGCCACATGACTGCAGATATGCAAACATTTTGTTTAGCTTTTAACAATGAACAATAGTGCAGTGACAAGTTTGCTACTGCCATTTTCATGGCTGCATGCAGACGCTGAGCACCTTTGAGTTACTTTGTGACTGCACCAGCCACATACGCTGAGACAACACGCCTACACTGCAAGGACTTTTAGCCTCAAACTGACTTTTCACAGTGCTTACATGCTTGAAGCAATTAAACTGTCACTTTTTGCTGCTAATAAAAACACAAAAAAATGCTAAAACACGGAAAACCTTCCTGTTTTTTTTCCTCTTTGCGGCTTCCAACATTTAACATGCGAGTCTAATACGTGGCTAATTGGTGCTTGTACGCCAGCGGTTATGCGCAAGCAGCTTCGGTGCGCTGAAAGGCGCTGACAGGCGCTAGAGTTGGCTGCATTGAAGCTGCCTGAGCTCATACAGCTGCATTGAAGTACGACTGACGCGCTGACACTTGAAAATGGCAAAACCTTTACTTGCGCATGGAAGCTCAAGCAGCAAGGAAGCATGGCAACAGAAATGCTAGCGGAAATTGCTTTTAGTCAGCAAGAGTTCCTTTTTGTTTTCTTGTTGTTTGGTTGTTGTCCTGTTTTTGCAACACACGTAGGCACTTTGAGTGAGTGGGGAAACCATAATGTAATCTTCGCAATACATTGCAAGAGTTTTAGTTAAATGCTGATGAATAGCACGCCAAACAACTTTTCCCAGTCAGTCAAAGCATTCGTTGCGAAATTCTGCAAATAGCATTTCACTGCTCTTGTCAATTCAACTGACTTTAGACGGACTAAGTGCATTTTGAATGCATCTTATGTGTAATTATTTCCATTATTCAACATGTACGCATATACGGTCTTGGCCAAATGGTTTGGATGTCGCTTTCTTTTAGCTGCCCACCCGCAGGGAGAATATTGAGTGACATTACGAAACAGCAACGTATTTTGTATTGTAGGTATTTATTAACACAAAATGAGAATCGTTGCCAAGTGCAAGCAAACCTCAGTTGATGTGAGCAGCTGTCTGCCTGTCTGCCTGTCCGCCATGTCACATGCAGTGGCTAGCTTCAATTCAGTTTCAGTTATTCAGCAACGTTATATAAAATCGCATACATATCAACATACTTACATACGTACATTCATATAACAAATGTTAGACCAAAACAATTTCTGACTGACTGCTTAACTGATTGACTGACTGACTGTGTGACTGTTTCTAAGCCAGTATACATGCAAGTGTATACAGTCCTTGTAGACTAGAAGGTGCCTGTGTAGGTGAATTTCACGTGTACAAACTGAATGTATATAGTCGTATGGTACATACCTGTACATACGTATATATTTGAGCGCATATTTGCATATCTTGTTCAAATTTATAATTAGTATTACAATTCCTTTTATTGTTATCGTGTCTGTTGTTTGTGTTGTTGTCGTTGTTTTTGTTGTTGTTATTTCTAAATGTTGTACTATTTATCGCCATTGTTAATTGTCTTGCCGTTGCTTGTCTCATTTGTCATTTCGCAAGCATTACTCAATGCCAACGTCGTAGCCAATATATTTGATGATTTCATGATTTTATTTTGATCGAGCATACTACAACAAACAAACAAGCATAAGCAAAAAAATACAACAAAAAGAAAAGAAACAAATGAAACAAAAACAAAAAAAGGAGCATCAAACAAATCAAAAAGTATAAGAAGGAAAAACTGAATAATTAAATGCGATTGCGTTACCGGCATGTAGGCTGAAGCTGCTTGTCTGCCTGTCTCCCTGTCTCCCTGTCTGCCTGTCTCGCCTGTCTGTCTGGCTGCTTGTGGACATAATTAATGGCATTAACAATTTTCGTTGCGATTCGCCAGGTTGGGCTGCGTTACGATTTATTGACCTGTGCATACCTTGTTAATCCCATTTTTTCTGATATTTTTTCGTCTTCCATTCAATATAAGCAAAACAAAAAATATTCTTACACCTAAATTCGCAAAGAAAATTTTGTTTTTTATGTAATGCTTTCATATAGAAAACCTACGCTAATTAAGACTACAAACAAAACATGAGAAATTTGCATTTTTTTTTTTTGTTTTGAAATCTGTTATTCTAAAATCTCTTAAACTTTTCTGTCAGTTGAGCGTAGCTGAAGTTTGCTAAAAATACGGAAAAACAATAACAGGCAGCTAGTGACGCAACTCACAAAAAAAAAAAAAAAAAACAATAAATGTTTATTAAAAACAAAAATAATAATCTGACTATACCGCTTTCAATGAAAATATTCATGCTACAGATCATGAAAACCAAACTAAACTTCTTCAATTAAAATCCAACGTAACATGAATAGTTAACAAAGCATTTAAATAGAAAACCGAAACTATTATTTAATTTTTTTTTAATTAAATAATTCTGGTTTAAAATCTGCAAATCTTATAAATTGTAAATGTTCATAAGGTGCAGTTTTTATATGCATATAAAATTTTCCTTGCGGTTTATTAAAAAGGAGAACATGCAAGTTTATCAAAGTGCCAATGCCTGCAAGCAGCTAAGCAAGCCATGCCATGTGCGAAAACGCCTAATATCATATGCCTAGATCACAAACCCGAAACAGAAAACCATTCATCACATAACAGAAAAATATTCATAAATATTGTCAGACAGCCAAGTGGTACATAAGATGATTAAGGATGTTGGCCAACAAAACACGACAAACATCTAAGGAAGAGCAAACAAAGAGAAAACAAAAGAAAAGAAAACGAAAAAATCCAAATTGATAATTTTGTTCAATACAAATTGATGTATCTCTATATTGGGTATCTAGTTGAATTCACATATTTATGTAATGTTTTATGGTTTCATTTCTGGTTCTTTCTTTCAATTTACTTTTAATTTAAATTTTGGTTTCTGTTTTACAAAACCAATGCATAATTAATAAAGCCGATGTAAAAATCAAAAAATGAGTACAAAATGTATGCTAACAATTACACGCACGTGTATACAGACAAACACACTCGCAAAGCAACCCACACATACTCATGCTTACATACACGCATAATCACACTCTGTATGACAACACAAGCGTTTAATATGCACACAGATTCATGCTCCAACTAGTGTACAAATGAATATGGCAATTAATCAACAACTCGAAATACTCGTACATGTACCATGCATACACATCACATACACACTTACATATACATATACATATACATATACATATACATATACATATACATATACATATACATATACATACATATATATATATTCTTATTATTTTTTTTAATAATGCTATGCATTTTATTTTCTGAACAAATAAGCAAAACCGAAAAGTTTTTATTCAAGCATTATACTGATATTACATTTACATTCAAGTTACACAGCACTGGCACAAAAACTTCATCTGAATTTTACTGTTTTAATTTTGATAACCGCCGCATGGCCAGAGACTGCAGCCTCTAAAAGCGTCGACCTTAGGCGTTTAAATGTAGTTAATAGAATTCTGGCGAAACTCAAAACTCAATTAGCCATGTACATACGTACATAGCTCAGTGGCTGCGTCTGTACATGCCGTCAAAAGCAAAACAAAAATTGAACTATGCAATGAGTAAAACAACTTTGTTTTTGTTCTATATAGTTTTAAATGCCGATTACTTTTTGCACACAATGTGTACACACTAAAAAAACAATAGTTACTGCTTATGAACATGGACCTTATCTCCTATATAACTCAAGCATCTCCATTATAAAAAAAAAAAAATTTTAATTCTAAATCGAACAAGAAGCAATGATCATTATATTAATTTCATTCTTTTCTAACTATTTACCAATTATTTAATATATTTACCTTTCGTGAAAGTAATACAACGCTCCTTCGAACAAATTCTGCTTTCTAACTGCATTTCTTTCTAACTTATTATCTACCTATGCAAATCTAACCACCTTTTCAACATTATTTTACTATATCTTTCCTTACTTAACTATTGTAGTTTTTGTCTTTAACATAAACATCATCAACATCATTAACAAGGTACCTCTTGGCTTTAACTGTTCTTTTATAACGTCTTCACCTACTCGAACTTGTTAAACTCCTTAACTAACCTTACGTGCGAATCCACATGTTAATATTTATTATGTATACAACAACTCATCATCTAAAGTCCTTACCGACACCACATCCGTTTATCGTACACTTTACATTCATTTAATTGTCATAAAATAGATTTTCTTTTTACTCGTAATTAAATGGCTTTACACCCCTATATACTCTAATAGGTATATAAAATACAGCATGGCACCATCCACTAGTAAAGAATATTCTAGGCGATTTACTCAAACTAGGTCCGTCTGTCTCATCTTTGGCGCTGCCACGGCAAGAACAAGCAAAACCCTTATGTTTTCTGTTCTGTGTTTTAGACTCCTTAGACTAGGTGACTACGCTCGCAATGGTTTCTTAGCTTTGAAACCACGACCTTAGATACCACAGCATCACTTTGGGTCATTCATGCCATTTGTTTTCTACTATATATCATAAACAATATCTGACCGACAGGTCTTCTACAGTTTCTTTGCCGTGTAGCAGGGTATGAAACAATAACGAAGAGTAAACCCATTTTAACGCTGATATTTGTATAATCCTGTTTACACTTAACAATCTCATTGCATATGATTTTGTAAATGGCAACATGCAAAAATTTTTTTTTTTTTTATATATAAACATTTTTTAAACGTCTTTCCACTTTCACACAACGCGCAATACACTTTAAATCCATATGCGCCGGATTCATTTGTGCAAACGGTTAAGTTCAAAAGTTTTTGATAAATTTTTTTTTTTTTTAACTTTTGTTTTTGATTCTATGTTTTGCATACAATTTTATTTAAAATGAAATTTAAATTATTAATTGATTTAACATTGTTTTGTTTATTCCTACGTTAAACTAAACAATTTTTAACAAAGCTTTTTCAAACCAAAGTTTTTTGCCTAAAACTATTTTTTATTAAGCTTATATACATATATATAAAATGTGGATTGAACTACGCCTGCAACGCTATAGAAAATGAAGAAATCAACTAATAACTATGATAACACATATATATAAATATCGTTTACATACTTATTTATTGTACAACATGCCAATACAAAACAAAAAAAAAAAACAAAAAAAAAGAAAATTTTATAAAACGAATAAGACAAATCAAACAATGAATTTAAACCAACCAAAAAGAGCAGAGAGAAACAACAACTAATAAATAAATGCCAGTTTAGTTAAAAATAAATATTGAACAAAAAAGATACCAAAACTCATACAACAATTAAATATTGAATTCAAAATGCTTAATGCGAAAACTGAGCAAACCGAGCGCAGATAACAATGAAACAAGTGAAATGGAATTTAGCCAAAACACGTGCTCCAGTTGTTGACGTTTGTGTTACGTTATTTAAACTGCATACATATTTACATATATAAATACGCACACAGACACACACACACACACACGCACACAATCAAACACACACACATTGTCACACCAACACACATGCTCACATAGCGTATCAAACTTTGCGCTTGATTTGATGACCTCAAGTCCGAATAGAAAACAAACAAAATCAAAAAAGAAAAACAATTAAACACAAAACCAAAAATCAAAGGCGCGCAAATAACTGTTATAGCGCGTCCATCATAAGTACTGTATCGTATCGTAATACCCATGCCAGTGTGTAACGTTCTATTGACATACTCGTATATAACATTTAAACATGCATACTACGTACTGTTCTCTTTATAATTACTCGTACGTATACTTCTTTTCGTTTTCACTCTTTGTTTCTTACCCAATTTAATTGTCTTTTTGTTATTCTCATCTCTACTTGATTATTTTTAGTCTTTGTTTAGTGCCCAAAACGTATACATAATGTAAAATCAGTTTTTATAAGCGATTCTTATTCATTAACTTAAATTAATATATTTATTTATATATATATATATATATATTTAATATATATATATATATTTTAATAAACTATCTATTATCATATTTATATATACATAAATATTAAATGACAGTTTTTTTATATATCAAAATTTATTGGTGTCAAAGTATCTAAGTACGTATTTGTAAAAGTTGCCATTTATTGAATAAAGTTCGTTCGTTCGTTCCTGCGTTCTAAATGTACTATCTTCAAAAGTTTTGTTTAACATTTAAACTCCTCATTAAAACTAAAACCGAAAACAAAAAAAAAATCATTTTATTTATTTAGACCACTTTTCCGTTCATTGTTTTTATTTTATATTTTATCATTTCAATTATGTTTTTATAAGCGCATTATACGAATATTTGAAAATCGAATTCACTTCCGGGAGCATTTCGACAGCCAGTCGACTTTAATGCGCGGGTTGCTCGATAATTACTTCAACATGCATTCCTAAATTGACGACTTTACCTAAAATTTGTTTTTTATATTCAACTACAGGTTTGTGCTGAAATAAATTGGTAAAATAAAATAAAAATATAATACCCAAAAATATATAATGTTAATTGTTAGATTATTATTTAGTGTTTCAGTTCAATCCATTTTAACAGTTTTTTTAATGAGATCCCATACGTTGTTTTGAAAATCTGCATTAGCACCAACTGCCATAAAAGCTTAAAACTCTTTATTGGGCACATTTTATCATTGTTACGCATTGCAGTTGCATCCTTGTCATGTCGCTGGCGAAGTGCAGGACATGTTCACATTGCAGTTGAAATAAATCAAGCGCCGCAATATCTGGCCTTGGCACAAATAAATGCATACAAGCGAGTAAAGCATATCTTGACTCTCTTGTTGTCAATCAGAATAGATGGTTTCCGATCTGACATGATTTTCAACTAAACTTGGCCTGCAAATAGATATTAGCAGCCCACAACAAACCAAACAAGTAAACTTCAGGCTCAAGCCTTTAGCATCCTTCAAGTGTATATATACTCATATATGTATGTTAAATAAATCTACAAGTCAAACGCAGCCATTTCTTTTTGGCATATACAGTCAGCGGTATTGAAAAACTGTGCTAACAAGTTAGGTAAGGTAGCTGTTTTTATTTCAAATACTTCAAAATCTGCCTGCTGTTTTCTTCTTTTTCTTTTATAACTGATTTGCTGTTTCTGGTTTTCGTTTTGATAATACGTATATACATTGAAAAGTTGAACTTTTTAGCTTTTGAAAAGTTTCATAGCATGTTCATTGTTAAAAGTATTGCATAAAAAAAAAAACAAAATTATTTAAAAAATAAAAAAAAACATGTGTATACATATCTACTTACATACGTACATGTCCGTAAGCTCACAAACATGAACACGGCATTTAACTAAAGTCATCACTAGTTGAATATCTCAAAAAGTTCCAATTCGATTTTATTCTTTGTTTTTATGCGTCTTTGCATCTTTGTCTGAAAAGAAACAAAAATTAAACTTATTTGATTGGTTTTATTTATTTTAAGAACTAACGAAATAACAAATATATATATTAAATTATATTTTATATTATGTTCAAACCTAAAAAAAACTGTCTTGAACAGAAGCTGTAAATAGCCACCAGTTCACATTTAGAAGTCAACCGTCATTTTTATTTTTTCCTCGGTTTTTTTTTCTACTTTATTTTTTCATCTAATGAATGTTCGAAAATTTAATGCGCCATTTTGCGTTCGATTAAAATAAATTACTATTTAATTTTCAGTTTTTTGCCCTGTCATTTACTTTTTTTACTTTTTTTTTTTTTTGTTATCAATTTTACCAAACCATCGCAATCGCTCGAAGTTATTTCGGCATCAATTTGAAACTTTGCCGGCTCGTCGGCGCGTAACTTGCCGTCTGTCGGCTGCCGTCAGCTCAGTGTTCTTGTTCTTCTCCTTTTTTTTCTGTGTACTTTTTTCTTCTCAATATTGCTGAAATATTATTCTTCATTAACGCTGACATTGCGCTATGAGTTGCTTTCGCAGTCGCCAGTGCGCAACTATGTTGGAAACTTTTGCAATGTCGTATCTTAGCTCATAAATCTATAGAATGGCCGCCACAGACTTAAACACGCCAACACATACACACACCTACATACACACACATACACACCCATCGAAGTATATATTCCTCGAACACAGCATATTTGACGTCCATACACACAAGTGTACATATTCGACTATAAGAATTAGTCGTGCTTAGTTACAAAAGCAACTTAACTCACCTCACAAACCTTTCCTACCCGCCCCCCGTCACCAAACAAAAAAAAGAATAAAATCAGAAAATGCCGAATAATCGACAAATATTCAACCCCAGCAATCACCTCGTGCACAATTATAGTAGATATTCGTTTTAGTTTAGTGTTTAAGAAAATTCCAAGCTTACAACTTTAACGAACATTGTTTGGCTCTTCACACGATTTTCCAAATGCTAAGCTTCTCGCTCTCGCGGCGCCCCATCATTAAAAAGCTTCAACTTTAATTAGCATGGCTGACAACTGCCATTATTGCCCATGGGCCACTTCTGATTATATTGCGAAATAAATTGTTGCATATTCATGATCCACGGATTGCGCAAAACTTGAACTTTACACAGAGAATACTTCACATAATTAAATTTCACAAACTAAAAAGAAAGCCAGAAGTTGACTTTGTCAGTTAATTTCTCACTTAATGTGCCGCATTCGTGGCATGTCTATGCAGTTGGCAGCCTTTGGCTTAGTACAGTTAAATCTATTGGAGTTTTTGAAACTTTAAACTAAATTGATTTTTAAAAAGTTGCTTAACACAGCAAGCACAAGTTTTTAATATAATGGCATTTATTTGCAAATTAGAGGCATACACACAGGTTTGCTTAAATGTCTTCATACACGTTAGTGCTTCGCTGCTTGACAATGAATGCCAATGCTTAAGTTCGCTTGCTTTACTCAACTTAAGATGTAAGCTTTGACTTTTGCCCAACAATAAACAGCAGATTTTGCATTACGAAAGCAATACGCAACCGAACCAAGTAGGTTAGCAATAAAAATTCATAAACTCCTCAGTCATTAGTTAATCCTCTCGCTTATTATCAATGGAGAAGGATACTATGCGGTTTTTAAAGCCGCTTGAAATGACTCTGACTTTGGCATTTAGCGTAGATGCACAATTTCTTTTGTGCGCATTTGTACGGAGATGGTAAGCCCATGATCCGACATTAATATCTTCATTGCATTTATCGCAATGTTTTTAGTGGCTTGTTCTGCACCTTGTCTATATGCAGCCAGATGATGAGCCTGGAGGTTTCCCTTCCTCATAAAGGACTTGCCACAAACTACGCAAGAATAATTGGGATGGAAAGGATTTAAAGCGGTTGATGTAGACGGTGCATCGGAGTCCACTACGTCTTAGTGTCTCTTTCCATGGACAGATCGTTGGTGTCTTAGGAGGTTGTCCTTCCTCGAGATCGTCTTTCCGCATTCTGCGCAAGTATGGATGTTGCGGGATGGCTCTCCGGAGTTCATAAATGTCGACTGTCCGGCTCCTTTCGCATGGACAGATCGTTTGTCTCGATCAGGGCGACCTTCCTCGAGAAAGATTTTTCGCAAACAGCACAAGTAAAAGCACCATAGTTTTCCATTTTTTTATTTTTTTTTTTTATTGTTTGAACAAAACCACAACACTTGTATATAATTTTAATAACACTTGTTAATAATTTTAACTCAACGGCAGAGTAACAATAATACACAACGTCGGAGTAACAGTTTGACTTTTAATAAAAGTTGGTTGAAATTGTAGGCTTCTTTTATACTATGAAAACCTCATTTAAATTAACATATGTAAGATATAAGGTTTCATAAAAAGGACAAATGGAACCCATAAACAAAAGTCAAGTGGGGTATTACA
>JBAMBQ010005045.1:0-68164 GCA_037044495.1 Stegana nigrithorax | reverse complement strand
GTTTTTTTTTCTTAATGTGATTGTAATAGTGTATAAGGTGAATTTAGCCTTAAATGCTAAGTTTTAGTATATATATATAAGTATAAACAAAACATATATATATATATATATATATATATATATATATCAATATGTTTTAAAATGTTGCTATAGACAAACGCGTACAGACAGCAATAGCATAAAATCTGTCAACTTAAAAAATTCTGTATATTAAAACTTGCATTGTACAAACAAAAAAAAAACGACTTCTTATTTAAAATTAATTATATGTTATAATTTGTTTGTTTAGTTAAATTTTTTTGATTTTTTTTTTGTTTATTTATTAATTTTTGTTTTGTAACTTGCAATGAGGTGAAGGTTTTACCCTAAATCCAAAACTGTTATGTACAGGGTACTACAAATGTGTGCAAACTCAGCAGACTCTGCGCATAATGAACAAAGCTGTTTAAGCTAAAATTGGAAATCATCAAAATCTAAAACTCCGTCAAAACAAACAACAACGATTTAACTGTCTTAGTCTAATTTGGCTGGAACAATGGCCACGATTCTCACAGCTGTTGAGTCGTCAGCCTTGTACCGATCCGGATGACTCGCCACCGTTTAATTTACTGCAATTTATTGATGTGATTTAAATAAAAGGAGACGTGCACACAGCGCAGAATACTTGAAGCTGCAATTCCAATTTCTACTTACCCCAATTTACTTTAACTTTGCCTGCCCATGTCCTTATGTTTTTACCAGCAGAAGCGTTATGACAATTGTCTTTAGTCTAGACCTCGAAGCTCATGAACTGCTAGTTGCATAATTCCAGCTGCCTTAAGCTGGCAGACATGTGCCTTGCATAATGTCGTGACGTGTAGGACATTCAAATGACTGTCGTGGGAATTAACTACTTTTATGTAATTTTGAATGACTAGAAGCTGACGCTCTGCGCTAGCCAGAGACTTATGGCGGTACAAACTTACGACTCTGGGGCATTTGCGTCAATTCGATTGAGTATGCATTTCTTGTGCATGATATGTTTAAAACATTAATTAATATACGTCGAAATAAAAGAAATTGGTTTAAATTATTTTTTTAAATTTATAATTATTTTATTATTGTATTCTTATTATGTACAATTTATATACATATGCATATATTAGGTAGGCGTACAGTATCGTATTCTTTCTCTATCTTACAGCGCCTGAGGTCTGGCGTGGCGAATCCTACGGCCATGCGGTTGATTGGTGGGCACTGGGTGTCATCACTTGTCAGATGTTTACAAAGCAGGTGAGTTCACATATATGCTTACCCACCCATTCATACAAATACGATAATATATAATCGAGTACATACACGTATGCTGCACTCTGCACTCATATACATTTGTGCTTTATTAAAACCGATTTGCATAAATTTATATTTAATAACTGATCATTCTGACTGGTGCTCGCTCGTCTTGTGTATACTTAAAAAAAACGGCTGCCAGGCGTGCAGTGGGAGGCAACTTAACCACTGCGAAAGTTTCCGTGGAAATTTATTTATTTCTCAATTTATTTTCATTATGAGACAAGTCGAGTCGTGTCTGTGGGGGTTACACCCACCCCGCACAAATTTCGCCTTTTGACGTCAATTGTCGTGTGTTTTAAACTATTCGGATTTATTATTATCAACAGCAACTGCTGCACTGCACCACCGTCGCTTGTCCACATGTCCACATGTCGGCGGCATCGCTGCGATTAAAGATGTACTTGGCACTTGCCACTTGGTATATCCGATTGGTTGAATAACTTTAACCGTTTCAAATATCAAATTATGCCTAATTAAATGCTTGTGCCGTTACGTGTGTGTTGGTGTGTACGTTCATATTGTGCTGTCAGCACTGGCTTCTAACTAAAGGGCAATAATAGATTTTAGTGATCATATATTTGCACCACTTACGAATTTTTTTATTAGGTTGAAATATTTCTTTTTGGGTTTATAGGCACTAAACATGTTTCGATAAATTTCTTTTTTATTTATTAAGGCTGCCATTTCTGCTGATTATCAAGTTGTGTTGTAGGACTTTGTGGATTCCATTTCATTGATCTTATTTAGTTTTCTACGCAAATGTTAATTCTAATGCCACTCAGTACCCACTTGATAACTCTAGACCCTTAATAAAACTTTCGTAAATTTAAAAACAAAAATTAGACAATTTGATTTGTTTTAAGTTGAACGTATTAATCTTAAAGATCAGTTTGATTTTGAACTAACTAATTAACTCGTAAGGAAACACTTATAGAATCGTTAATATCATTAAAAATTCAATTTATATTGAAAATAAATTTGAAAATAGTAATTGGGTTTTTTAACAATTTTACTAAATTTAAACTACAAAGGCAGGGTTATAGTCGGGATTAACCGACTATAGAAAACCCTGTACCCAATCCAAAACTGAATATATTTTTTTGTTCCTTTAATATTTTGTATTTATTACGTAAGGATATAAAAAAAAAAAATTTTTTTTTTTAGTAAAAGGCATCTTTTGGCCGATCGTTCCTATGACAGCTATATGTTATAGTAAACCGATATTTATCATATTCAGGAATATGATTGGATAAATCAAAATCATTAAATCCAAAATTTGGTAACGATATCTTAAACAAAAAAGTTTTTCCCAGTAAATGTTGTTTTTCGGCCGATCGTTCCTATGGCAGCTATATGATATAGGAAGCCGACATACATACATAATATTAAGATATGTGATTAGGCATTAGCTAAAACTATTAAATACAAAATTTGGTAACGATATCTTGAAAAACAAAAGGGGTTTGGTTACTAAATGTGGGTTTTCGGCCGATCATTCCTATGGCAGCTATATGTTTTAGGTCGAATATCGAAAAAAAAAACTTGTTATGCCTATATATTGGGCGAGTCTTCGTGCTAAATTTGATGGTTGTAGGTCTTACCGTTTCCGAGGTCCGTGCGTTCATACAGACTGACGGACATGGCTAGATCGACTCGCCTTTTAATGCTGATCAAGAATATATATACTTTGTGGGGTCTGCCACGCCTCCTTCTACCCGTTACATACATTTGCACAACTTTAATATACCCTTTACCTTTCGGTACAGGGTATAAACAAGAAAATATTTCGTTTGGAAGCAATTGTTGGTTTTCCGATCCGTCTAGTACCAAAAAGTACGGAGATTATTGGAATGCGTTTGTCGGACTAATCATGCGGGCAAAGGCCCAGTACCTAGAATATTATGCAGATAATACTTAGCCTTTTATTATTTGTTTGGAATTTTAAACATTTTGTTTTATAATCTGTCGTACATTTAAAAATTATTTTAAGTCTTAGTTCTAACACAAAGGCTAGCAGTTGACGTCATCGTATAGTTTTGAAATCAAAGCGCATTTGATTTGGATGCAATTTTCAAGATTCTTTCTTTGATCACCCCGTTGTTATAAGAATCGCTATAGTCTCGAGGAGCTCTCCTCGATGTATTAAAATTTAATTTTCGTCACAATTTGCTGAGATTTTATAGTTTCCTTAAAACCATGACCACAAAATGAAAGAAAAAGCCTGAATAATTCATTTTTAACTTTCGTATTTTATTTAAGAATCTTCTCAGTCTATATAAAAAATTATACTTTATATATACTTATTACATACATAACTCTGATTTTTTTGCTTCTGTTTGTTTAATCATCATAAACTTCAGCGTGCGCAACACTTCAATGTTTCCACACGAAAAAATTAATATCTATTTGCTGTTATAATAAAGTTGCTTAATTTTTTGTTTTTGTTTTAAAAGCGTTTTCCAACGGGTGCAGTTTGACGAAAAAAGTAATATAATTATTTGTAATGCATTTCGTTAAATAAAATACTTTGACGCGCGAAAATTGCAATGTATGAAGCGTATCATATGGCATGTTATGTGATATGGTATAGGGAATTGATTGCAAGTGTTTTTGGGATTGGCTCTAAGTGCTCGGATGGAGTTTTCAACGGGTACAGTTAAGGGGTGTGGGGTGTGTATATAATGTATGCTGTTTATTATATTAGGTAATTTAATTGTGTTTTTTTTTTTGTATTTTTCGTTTTTTTTTCATGATTGCCTACATAAGTCCAGCAACGACTAAATTTAATTAAATTAATTAATTAAATTATAATTAAATAAGTATTGCTTGTTGTGTGTCTGTCTGTCTGTCTGCCTGTCTTAGTGTGTGTATATATTGTAAATTGTATGCATAAATTGTATATGTATGTATATGTGCCATCATAACGGTTTGTCCTCATAAATTTTTGTTTTTTTGTCTTTATATATATTTGTAGTTAATGTGGTTTTCAATTTCTTTTTATAGTAACTGTACGACGTTTAAAATCCTGTTAAGCATACCGTCTCTCTCCTTTGTTTTTTAACTCTACGCATATGGGTGTTGATTACCATATCATTTCGTTTCGATTTGTTTCTCCTTTCAACTCATACCAGTCAGTTCATTGCGTTTTGTATCATTTCATTCGTTATGCTATAATTAATATCATTTATAACTAAATACAAGTAACTAAAACTTTTAAAATATATTTAGTTTTTTGTTTTTTTTTTTTTTTGCCTTTTTTTTGCGGTTCATTCTTCATTTGTGCGTTTTTGTTTTTTTTTTTTATATTTTATATTTTAAATATGAGGAAGACATGTGAGTGGAGCATTTGAGCAGCGTGTAGCGCACTACTTCTTGCAAAGGCTTTGTGCTATTGTGTGTGTGTATGTGTTCTACATGGAGCGTAAAAAATATGTGTGTGTGTGCGCATATGTGTATGGATTTGTTTGAGCGCATATGGGTGTGTGTGTTTAGTCTGCCGATCAGGGTTAGACAAGATGCTTATGTCGGGAATTAGTTGGATTTGTCTTCCTTTGAATCGTTGCTCTCATCGGACTCTTTTGACTCGGATGAGTCTTTTGAGTCCTCAACGGACTTCTTCTCGGTGTCGGACTTCTCCTCTTCGGATGAAGATTTCGGTTTTTGCTCTTCCGATTTCTTCACCTGTGTCTGTTCTGCTTCGGTGGCAATATCTTTTTTAGCCGGCTCAGCGCCGCCAGCTTTGATTTCAGAGACGCCCGGGGCTTCTTCGATTTTCTTCGGTTCGGCAGCAGTTGCGGCTTCCGTCGATTGATCGGCGCCCTTGACAGCGATGGGCTGTGCCTCAGCAGCGCCGGCAGCTTGATTGTTCTCGGCAGCGCTTGATTTCAGATCAGCAGTACTGGCAGCAGCAATTGGTTTGGCCTCTGGCTCAGCAGCGCCGGAGTCGGCTGCGGCTGCATTCTTGGTTGCGGGTATCACTTGCACATTGCTCTCGGATGGCTTGCCCTCGGCGTTAGCAGGCTTGCCTTCAGCATTGGCTTCAACAGCAGTAGCATCCTTCTGCTCATCGATGCGTTCCTGACGCGCCGGCTGCTTCTCTTCGGGCAATTTCTTCTCTTCAGTTGTAGGTAATGCAAGAGGCGTAATGTCAGAGGACTCAAACACAGGTTCCAATGGTGTGATTGGTGCTTCAGCGGCAGCCGGTTTTTGTTCTGACTTTAGTTCGATGGCACGGTCAGCGGTTTGTGGTTCTTTGAATTCTTCGACAGGCAACTTTTGTGCGTTTTCTTGATTGTCGGAACTGCCTTCAGCTTTGGCCTCCTTGACCAACTCATTGGACTTGCCGCTAGCAAGGATGGGTGTCGTGTGCACGGCCGGCTTTTGCTCATCGACAATTTGCTTTTGTACTTCCACATTGGAGGCGGGCACTTCGACTAGTGGCACAGCTTTGGGTGCTTCAATAGGTTCTTCGGCGCGTGCGCTTGCCTTAATCTCTGGTTTCTTGTCCTCGGCAGCGTTGGCGGCAGCAGCTGCTGCTGGCAATACAGCGTCCACGTTAATGGGTTGCACTTTCTTATCGGCTGGAATGGCGGGTGCAGTCTCAGCATCTGGTGCGTCTAATTTTAAATCGGTTTTTGCTTCCGTCTTCTTTGCCTCTGACTTGGCCTCAGTCGGTTTGGGTGATTCGGCTGTTGCTGGCAATATGGCTTCGACGGCCGGTTTCTCCTCGACTGCGCGCGACTCTACCGATTTGATGACACTGGCAACAGCATCAACAGGTTTATCCTCGGATTTCTTGGTTACTTCTGATTTGACTTCGGCCACGGGTGCGCCTTGCACTGCGGATACCTCCTCATCTGGCACGGGCAACGCGAAAACGCTTGCCAAGCAAATGGCTACCAGTAAAATCAATTGGCACTTCATTGCTGCGCAAACGACGACGTCCGAGAACAGGAGTGACAGCAAGAGTGTGCGAGAGAGATAGATAGAGAAAGAGAGAGATGAAGAAAGGGAGAGAGAACAAAATATAGTTAAAGCGTGTAAGAATTTGGATTTATGTTTAATGACTTTGACATTTAGCAGCTACGCGATGTTAACATGCAAGTGACCTTTGCGTCGGTGCAGATTATGCAACTCAGTCAGCCGGCTATGGTTGCTTCTGCCGTTGTTGTTGTCAATTGCAGGCTAGGCGCTTGCGCCAGACCATACACGCGCGCCCAGCGCTGCCACTTGCCGCGGCGACTGCTGCTGCTGCTGCTCAAGCAGTTGCTCTGCACCCACAAAAGGTCATTTGCACATTATTTTCGCTTAGCGGTTGTCTGCCACCATCTATTTTTATTTTTATGGTAGCCTAACAAGTTTAATTGAAATATTACATCAGATTATTGTATATTAGCTTGCTTCCCTTCCAGCTTGCCTGCCTACCTACCGAGTTACCCTCTCTGCCATGCCCTGTCTTGTCGTGATTTTTTAATTCGATTAAATCAATTCTTCTGCTTTGCGAGATTTTTCTTTATTTTTTTTCTGGTCTTGTTTTTTTTTTTTTTTGATTCTTCTTTTTTACTTTTTTTTTGCAAGTTTTATTTTATTTCTGCTGTCAGCATAGTGACGGAAGTTTATAATTGAAATCGCGCAAACGATATTTTTTTTTTCTTTTTTGGCAGCTTATCGGTTTAATATGCGCCGTTTTGCGTAATTTTTTATTTTTTGTAGTTTTTATGTTAATTTTTATTTGTGTTATATTGTGTCGAGCAAGTGCAAGTTCAAAAGTTTTGTTTTTATTACAGCGGCAGTACTGGCGGCCTATAAAATAATGACACTAATTAAATTTTGCTTTTTCAATGCTTTTGTATTTAATAGTCTAATTATTTGCTACTACAATTTATGCCTAAAAAAACAAGTTTATTCAACAGTTACCGCAAATGTAATAATTACAGTGCGCTGTTAGTTAACAGTCTGTAAAAGGTCTGCTGTTGCTTGTCTGTAGTTACGTTGGCGTTCGCGTTGCCGTTTACGTTTTGTTTGCGTATAAGTGATTTATTTAAGCGACAAATGAAGCAAGCAAACGTTGCATAATTATGCTTATAAGTCGCGCAAATAAACAGAGCCAATAAATAATAATAATAATAAACAAAAGAAAAAACATCTTTAGTTTATTAAAATCGTACACAAGCGTCTTAAAGTATTCGTTTATGTGACGTTTTTGCTTAATCCTGTTTCTTATAGCATTTCTTTGGCAGCCTTTGATGTATGTGTTCTTTGTGTTTTAAACTGGTTTCTGTTAAGTTATCAAATTGCAGATTGTTTGGCGAAAAAAGACAAAGAGCTAAAGCAGTCAAACTCCAAGCAAACGTGGAATACAGAGACAGAATTTCATTCTGCATTGCAGTGCATTGACTTTGAGCTTTGATGCTGCTGTGCTGTGTTGTGCCGCAGTCCAGCTTAAAAGATCGTCGGCTACACGTTTTATACGCGTGTCTGCCACAAGGCAGAGGCCAGCAACAACAAGTGGCCCTTTTGTGCTTAGCATCTTGGCTGTCTGTCTGTCTCCCTCTGCCTCACTGTCTGTCTATTAGTTGTTCTGCCATAAGGCTGCTTATGGTTTGGCTTATCTTCTACTTTCTCTTTGCTTTACTTTGCTTGGCTTGCATTGTGCCAAGTGTTTTTTGTGCTTAAATGTGCTGAGATTTGCCTACGATATGCACGTCGTTATACGTTTAAGTATATTGTCAAATGTCTGCTGCTGTGGCTCTTGTGTGTGCTCAAAGCATTTTACCGACTTTTGAGTGTGTATGCATTTAAATTTTAGCAGCTGTTGCACTTGAAAATCGTTTGATTTAAGCAGTTGTTGTCCTTGCCTTGCTTACGTATGCTTTACATAACTTGGTTTGGCATGCTGACGTTATGAATTTTTTTTAAATTATTTTTAGGCTAATTTGGTTGGTTTTCTTTTTTTATTTTTAATTTTACATTAAAAAAAAAAATACAAAATTGTGTCGCAACTAACTGGTATTCTTTTTTTTTTTTTGTTTAAGTATAGTTTTTGTTAGTTTCGTTAATGGCATTTATCATAATTTTGTAGCCGATATACATATGCAAATGTTTTGTCGGTTGTTTAAAATCTATGCATTTTGCCTGCATGTTTTGCTGCGTTTGTTTAGGGCAGTCACTTGCCTGCTACTCGCTGTAGGTTGCACATGCGCAGCGATTTTTTGTCTAAGAGTTTACTTTCGCTGTGTTGCGAAGGGATACCCATCCTACGTTCAGAAAGTGCATTGTCCGACAAGACAAGAAACATTTTTTTTTTGCTCCTAAGAATTTTACCAACTTCCTTCTACTTTCCAAAGCATTTGAAATTGTACTTTAAAAGCCAAAAAGAAAAAAATTTTAATTTCATTATTAATCTTATTATATGATGAAACTGAGATTTTTTTAATTTGTTGCGATATTTACACCAAAAAGAAATCCATTCTCGAATGAAAGAATTTAACTGTTTTATAGTAAAATAATAATAAAAATTAATTTGCTTAATTGACAGTTTGCTAAATTTTGGTCAAAATTTTTTTTTAAACCTACAGTAAATAAAATAATATTTCAAAACATTATGTGAACTCTAACTCTGCCAGATAAACTACTAACAAAAAAAATTGTCAAATGCAAAGTCACACTTTAAGCCATTCGCCGCATTTGAGGCACTTGGCTTGGCACATACTATACGTCATGACTTACCAATTTTGTTTAGTTTTTAGGTTTTATGATGTAGTTTATTTGAATTAAGTTTTTTGTTTATTATTTGCTGCACTTAAGAAAACTCAAATTATTTATTTAAGTTTTCGAGCAATAAAAGCTTCACGTGTGTTTTCGGGTTTTCCTTTTTTGAAATTTAAACTTATGCGCAATTACACAGGATGTTTTATGCTTATAAAGCGACACAAAGGAAATCCTGCTTTGCCAACACTATACAAATAACACACAGAAAAAAAATTTTCTTTTGGATTTCTTTTTTTTTATGCGTTTGAGTTAAATATTTTTTTGTTGAAAAAAAAATGTTGGTGTTTTATTTTATAGTGCCCGATTATTAGGTGTACTGCAACAGAGATGCAAAAAAAATGCCAAAAAAATATTCTTACTGAAGCCGTGTCCAGCGGGGTCAGTTTCAAGAATCACTTTGAGTTGCTGCAGCGTTGAGCAACTGCTTTTATAGGCAACGAAGCAAAGAACGAATTTGCCATTGGCGTATGACCGAACGAACATCGACGTACGATGTACGACAGCAAGCGAACAACGAAGAAACGCGTCGATGCTGCTGCTGCCGCCTGGCTGCATGATTGCTGTTGGTTGCTGTTGTTGTTATTATTTTGACATGTATATGCCTTTAGGCTGTTAGTCATGGACAAGAACTTTAGTTCATTATTCTGTAGGCAATGTTTTTTGTGGATTAATTTTGATCCTTGTCTGTAGATATGCGATAATAACAGACCGTTGGTCTGATTATCGAACTGTAGCAGCACAGTGAATGTTTTCGACTGTAAATGATAGGAAGATTCCAAACGGACAAATTTAAGCGTTTTACCCACGATTTTACAAAAAAAATCATATGAGCTATTTGCTTTTGTGTTTGAGCGAATCACTACGCATATGTGTATTTAATTCCTTGTGGGGTTATTATTCGCTTCAATAACGCAAGATTTTAATGTTTCAATATTAAAGCAAATATTGAGTACAGAGAACATGTTTTTTCTATTGCCACCAAATAGAGAAAAAAAAAATTACCAACTTTGTCATTAGTTTGAATTTCTTGGATTATTATCATTGAATAAAGTGTTATATGTGAAAATGTATAATATTTCAATATTTATTTAACTAAAAAAAAAAACACTCAATTTGAACATTTTTGACGAATATGGTCACCTTGCTATCAAGCAGCTGATCGATATTACTCATTATTGACTCATTCGCTCTTGCTACGAAATGACTTATCTCTAACAGAGAAAATCGACGATATATTTAAATAAATAAAATTGTTATGGAAATGGCAATTAGTACTGAGAAAAAGCAGTGTCAGAAAGGTTTATATTGGCTGGTCTGAATGAGAAATTTTCAATAGTAAGCAAACAAACAAAATTCATGGTTTCAAAATTATAAATTTTATTAAAATAATCGGCAATAAGTTATAAGTACCGGTAAAAAACAAAAAAGTTTGTACGTTGAGAATCTAAAAGGCATATACATAATTCGATGTTTTTCCCCCAAAGGGAGAAACTAGTCTCTTTTTTTTTGGTTTTTTTTTTTTTTTGTTGGACGGTGTGGTGAGTATTCAAAGCGTAAGACAGCACTAGGTACGGATTAACTACCGGTAGATGTTTTAATATTTTTTTTTGTTAGAACTTGTGTTGCTTAGACAAGTGCATAGGATAGGACCAACGGACATGTTGGACCTTCAGGCCTTCGGGCCTTCGGGCCATCGGGCCATCGGGCCATCGGGCTATCGGGCCATCGGGCCATCCAAATTAACTTGCGAGAGCAAAATTTAACACAGAAAAATTAAAAAAAAAACGATAACATTCACCGTGACTTATTCATCCCAAAGAGTGAAGATATTGACGCAAGTTGTGATTTTTTGGTTTGCGTGTGTTGAATTCGCATTTCTGTTTAGTTGCAGGATAACATACAACATACAAATAGCCCAGGGTTGTTAAATACGCAACGTTGACGCTTTTGACTGCATACATATAATTTATAATATACCATACCATAGGGTATAACGCGTAAATTATCGGTTTCATTTTAGGTTAAGTGAAACACTGAATAGTTTAATAAATACAAAATTAAAGATATGCAGTGAACATTTAGCGCTCTGCGGAGATTATCAAGCGTTTAGCAGCATACAACAGTCACTTTATGTTAAACACTGCTAAGTTATTCATTTAAAAGCACATAAAATGCGTATATCTTTTTCAATCTAAAATTAGTTATGCAAAATCAGGTAATTTGCAAAGTTATCTGCATTTATTTTTTTTTTTTGTTTCAATAATCATATAGAGTTCGCTGATCGTTCGTTGACAATGGATCAAAAAAAAAAAAATTGATGAAAATATGAAAAAAAAAAAATAATTATATGATGATGATCAGCAACATTTTATGATATTTGCTGTTCTAAGCAACCGCAACGACCGATTTAGACATGCTGGCAAATGCTTTGCTATTTTTAAAACAATTCCTTGTATAAATGCCATAAAAAATAAAAAAAAAATAAGAGGAAAAAATAATAGAGCCAAAGCAGAAGTCAGTACAAGCGCACAATTTGTATGGCTTCAAATGGCATTAAAGACCAGGTAAGGCAATTTTGCACTTAAAGCAATGCTGGCTCCTGTGTGCATAACCAGCAGCAGCAGAGGCGACAAAAACAAAAAAAAAAATAATAGCAGCGACAGCAGCAACAGCAAACCACAGTCTATTTTTAACTAGCGTGCAGATACATCAGCGAACGATCAAGCGTCCAATCCGTCGAGCCATCGATGGCTGCTTAAAAGCAAAAGCAAAGCGCACTAAAGCCAAAGTTTCTTCTCTGTTTGCCTTTTTTGTATATGTCCGCCCGTCCGTCTGCCCCTTCACTTAACCCATGCAGCTACCCAAGCTTAGTGTTCTCTTCTGCTGCTGTCTGCTGCTTTTCATGCGCATTTCTAAAATAGTTTCGATTGTCAAGAAGAAGCAGAAGCCAAAGCCCAAGCAGTGAACTGCAGACTATTTTTTCTTGTTTGTTTAGAATTTTTATTTTTATTATTTTTATAATTTTTATAATTTTTTTTTGTTGTTTTGGTTTTTTTGTTTTCGTTTTTTTTTTCTTTTTTTCGTTCAAATAAGGTTTATTCTTAAGGTTGATAATATCAGCAATCAGGCATAAATAGAAAAATTGTTAATTGTGCTTGCGGATGCGGCGTTGGCGATGATGATGGCGGCAATGCAGTCTTGATCTGGAAAAACCAGATCGATCGAACGATTGATCGTTGAAAAAGAAAATTCTATTTTTATATTCAGAAGACCAAGCAGCAAAAACTATGCAAGAACCAAAGACGCAAGCAAGCAACCAAACCAACCGACCAACGAACCGACCAAGCACCGAACTAACTAACGAACTTTGTAAAAGGCAACCAGTTAAGTGCATAACAATCACGATAAAAACATTAACATAATCACCAATGCTATCGTCGCTGTTGTCGTCTTCTTCGTCGCCAACGTCGGCGTCAGCGTTTTTGCCTTTTTGACCGAAGCAGAAGTTAGCCTGCATATGCATGTCTTGACCATTTCATTGCACGTCTGCAACTGCTTTGGCTTGTCTTGCGTTGTCTGCATGACCATCATTATAATCATTATCATCAGTATCATCAGTATCATCAACATCATCATCATCATTGTGGTCTTCGCCTTCGTTGCCGTCTTTGGCTTTGGCTTTGGCGTTTCACCATCAAATGTTGTTTTCCTTTGCTTTAATTTTGTTGTCAATTTGCATGTATAGCCTTGTCATACCTTGCCTTGTTGTCAGGATGTGCCTGGCCTGGCCTTTCCTGCCCGCTTTTAATTTTTAATTCAGACAAACGGGCAATAACTGTTGCTGCTGTCAGTAACGAGAAATTAAAACTGGTTAATATGTGGCGTTAATTTTGATTAAATTTAAGTTAAGCCAAATACATGCATACAAACGCATGTTACCTATGTGTGCATGTGTGTGTGTTTGTGTGAGTGACTGTATATCTATGTGCATGCATGTGTATATTCATATTGATGCTACACAAATCTACCAGAGTGCCGCTTTCTAAACGTACTTAATTAATACGCCCGCAATTTAACTATGCGTTAAACTTGTTATGGAAAAAGCTTTGAAAACATTCCGGAGAAAGGTTATGAACTTATACGCATAAATCAAATGTCGTCACTAATGAGAGAATGCTTTAAATACTGGCTCAAGTGCAGACTTAGTTATAACACACTAAAAACACAAAAGAAAAAAAAATTAAAATGGAAAAAAATTGAAAACGTTTTCAAAGTCAAAGAAAACCCGAGTAGCAGCATGGAAATTTCCATATACATGTACTATTCACAGATATTCGTATAAATCATACAAGAAAAATAAAGAAAAGAAACTTTTAAACCAGCCACCTAATGATGCTAATGCTGATGTTGATGCTAAGCAGCTTAGCCAATATGCGCTGAATTCAGTCGCATCGAGCCGGGACGTAATGCTACGGGCAGCAGAGCTTTATAAACATTTTTGGAAAAAACTAATAAAAAATTTTAAAAAAAAAGAAAACCAAACCAAATGAGAAAAATTAGATAACGCAACGTTAGTAAATTAGTATTCAAATCGTTTGTTGTTGTTGTTGTTGTTTGGCCAAGTGGTTTGGGGGCAGATCGGTGTATAGAACAAATGGCTACAGGCAAAGAAAAAGCGGCATGACTGTTGCAGATCAGAACAGCACAACTGCGAAGGTCGCAGAGTACGCTTCCTCCCCCTCTCCCTCTCTCCTTCTCTCTCACTCTTTCTATATCTCTCTGTCTACAACGGCTTGAGTGTTGCTGCCGGGCTGCCGGACTGCCGGCCTGGCACTTTTTTGTTTGCCTCTGTCCGTTGGCTGTCGGTCTCTAATTGAGCTGATGGGCCCTCCCACACGACAGCAATAAAAGAATGTCACTTATATGAAGCAAACCGAAGCTTCTAGTAAAAGCATTTTGTGTTTTATATTTTTTTTTTGTTATTGTTACTGTTGTTGGCGTCGTGTATCTTTAGCTCGTTTAAATGATAACTCTGGGTGCGCTAAGTAACATTTCTTAAACAAATATTTCTACACATGCATATGATGTATACACATGCACGAATTACTCATAAATATTTTGATTTGGTAAAGTCGAGTTCAACAACAATAATAATAATAGTAATAATAATAATAATAATAATAATAATAACAACAACAAAGAAGTAGTAGAAGAAGCAGAAACATCAGCAGGCAAATCAACTGTAGCTAAAAGCATGTCTTTTGAAATCATGCACAAATAGCATAATGCAACTTATTGTATCTATTTACAACAGCACATATACACATACACACACACACACACACACACACAAACACACACACACACACACATACATACATTCACACATTTGTGTGTCCGTATAGGTAAACGTAGATACGATGTGCATTTCGTCATAATTTCGCTTAATAGGAAAAATAGAATTACTCGCAGTTTTTCTAATTGTGTGTCGTTATCAGCTGTCGTTAGTGCATTTGAATGTTGAACGTTGAATGTTGCGTTCGAGGTCAGTTAGGCGGCACTCTCTTGTTTCGTTCGTTCGTTCGTTTATTCGTTCTACAGTTCTATAGTTAATAGTTGGCTTCACAAATTGCTGCTTGCATAGTTAATGTACTATTCCGAAATGTACATATGGGCTATCGCTGCTATGCATGAATGAATGCAGACCTATGCTAAGCTTAATGGTCGGCTTTTTGGGGGAGGGTGTCTCTTATAGCTGCATATCAATTGCCGGTTTAACAATTTAAGCTGCATTGCATTTGCTCTTTAATCAGTTTTTAGCCTATTAACAATGCCGACTTCATTCTATAGTTGATACATCTGATTTAAGTTTGTTTGTTATAGACTTTCCGGTTAGTTTTCACTTAGTTGTTCCTTAAAAAAACATCTGCTTATATTTAATATCTGATGCAGCAATTTAAAATATATTCGAAACACTTCTGGCTAGCACATTAATGAGTTCCTTAAAAAAGATCTAATGACTTTGCAAATTGTTTGAAGCATAATTTTGTTATTTTCAGTAGAATGTGAAGTTTTGCTTAAATTCTAATAAAACTAAATAATCAATTATAATTAACATCTGCCTTGTGCGAAGGTCTACAACAACTAATAATAATAATTAAAAAATGTTAAAACAAAAGAAAACAAAAAAAATACTAAATGATTATAAAATTATTTTTAAATACATATTTTATGCAATTATGCAATCTGCACGCTTAGTGTATATGCCCTACACAGTAATCGGCACGGCATCAGCATTTGATGATTTTATTTTGATTTCTGTAAACTCCTTTGAAAATTTTTGTACTTGGTGAAAAATCACATAGCTATTTTCATTTAAATTAAATTTATTTCTGTAAATCACATCAATCATAGCTTAGAGGTTTACAAATTGAAGGAATTTTCTGCCTTACGTCGAATGTTTCGATCAAAGAAACAGTTTCTTGGGCTTGTAACATTTTTTTCAATACAGTCAATTTGTATAGTCAGTCAACAATATGAGAAGCATTTATTTAGTATTCTTGAATTTAGATGGACCAACGATATCGTCAGAAAGTTTCCTCCTTCCTCTCTCTTTAAGTAGAATGTTAACGACCACTGGAATGTTTTCTTAAAGTACAAAACATGCCGAGCCAAATCCTTTCTAGTTAGATCTTCAAATTTTTGCTAGATCATTTACTGCAGAGAGATCATGGAATGCAGCAACCTTAATGGGGTATTGCAAATGCTGTACAGCTGAAGCAAACAAGTTCGTTTTGTTTATATATGTATAGTTTTTTTTTTTTTTTTTTGGAAATTTGTTTGTTTTCGATGCTTTTTTGTGGTTTTTTTTGTTTTTGTCTTTAAATCAGACTGTTGCTGTTAATGAACTCTGCATCTGCGTTTTATCAGCAATTTGATCTAAGAGCGTACAAAGCCAACCAAAAGAAAATCAAGTCAACTAAAGCAAGTTTTAAAGACGGCGGCTGCCGCGGCAGCAGCAGCAAACGGCAATAGAAACACAAAAACAAAAACAAGAAAGCACAACAGCAAACGGCAAACGACATGCAAATAATCATTATTCATCATTCCTCATGACATGATGACTGTCTACCTGACTGACTGACTACCTGCCTGCCTGCCTAACTGACTGATTGACTGATTGACTGACTGACTGATTGACTGATTGACTGATTGACTGTTGGCCTGTTTGGCATTTCGGCTGAGCGTCGGATTTTTGGACAATCACCTGCAACGTTTTAACTTGCCACAAGCTTTTGCTTTTATTATTTTTTATGTTTTGTAATGCGTTTTGTTTTTTCAAAGGTCGCTACTTATGATCAAACTGCAGTCGCAATTGTTTATCAGATTTGAGCAGATATTACATTGTTTTTTTTTTTATTGCTGTTTTTATTTACGTTCTGTCTTAACGATGACAAGTTAATTCTTTTAAGTTACATGTGGTGTTGTCTGAGATCCTTGTGCAAGGAAAGTAAATTGAGGATTGCATTAAATCAAATTATTATGACAACGTAGTTTCTCATTTGTTTTGTTGTTGTAGGGTTTTTGTTGTCCTTAATTGCTGCTTACCAACTGCTGCAGACATTGCTAATCGTTGGACGTGCCTTTCCTGCATGCGTTGCTTGTCCTGGCTTTACATTTAAGCTATAGTGCAGTTCGACTTACCTGAGCCTCGCTGCATTTTTGAAAGGCGCAATTTTTTCAAAACAAAAAAAAAAAAATTCTTTAAATTTTTTATTTGTCACAATTTTTGTCTTACCTGCTGTCGTGATTGCTTTGTTCTTGCTTTTTTCTACCTAGTAATGCAGGTTGCTTTCGTCAAATAGAATTTGAGATTAGTGCAACAAAGCAGAAAAAAACATAACAATAATAATAATAATAAAAAAAGGAAAGATAAAAAATGTTTTAAGCATTAAAAGAATCGTAGGCAGAATTTACGTGTGTGTGCACAGGTAGCAGCTCCGTAGTTCTAGGCTGGGCATACAGTGCAAAAGCGACATTGAGACAATGGCGAGAAATTCAAATTCTCTGGCACGCTGAAACTGGTTTAAATACTTTCTCTACTCGGGTGCCTGCGACGAGACAAGTGCCATCATCGGATCAATAGAATCGCTTCAGTTTTTAAGCTGGCGAGGATTTTGCTATTGTGCGCTCATTGGCTGCGGCCATGGGCACATAAGATACGCACCTGAAGTAAGCGTATGCGGGCCAGTCTACCTGCTTAGGATTTATTTTGACACAAATCCCACAACTTAGAATGTCTGCCCGTTGCCTACTAAGCAAGACGCGATCGACGTCACTTAACTGAATTTTAATTGAAAATTAATGTCAGCTTTTTTCGACCGCTGCGGCGCGGTTTCTATTTCTGTTTTTGATTCTGTATCTGCTTATTAAGTAGACAGTCATCTAAAAAGTGTCTTGCTAGAGCAATAATTGCTAAGGAATTCCGAGCTAATATGCATACGTAGCTTAGCTGCACTCTGTTACCATTTGAGGTAAAAACTCAACCTGAGTTTAGTTTGTGGCGTTCGCTTTGGTAACATGTGCCATGTGGTTTTTTGTTAAGCATACTCTGAGTATAGGGAGTCCATGTTTATCTTAACGATGCAGCGCAGTGTATAAGTTTTGGCCTTTTTTCCAACTCTGCACATTCGGTTAGGTTCTTTTT
Organism: Stegana nigrithorax; assembly: GCA_037044495.1. Classification (NCBI taxonomy): domain Eukaryota; kingdom Metazoa; phylum Arthropoda; class Insecta; order Diptera; family Drosophilidae; genus Stegana; species Stegana nigrithorax. The sequence continues at coordinate 50,355 of JBAMBQ010005045.1, read as the reverse complement.
AAGTTTAGTATTCTTGTTTTCCCTTCTTGTTGTTGTTGTTTCTTCTGATTTTATGTTCTATGCTCCTGAATTAATGAATCTGCTCTGATTTGGCTCATAATTGCTTCTGCTGAGAAATACTTATTTTCGGTATATGTCTGTATTTCTGCAGAATGAATTATATGCTGAGAATCACATTCAATCCTGACATGCCCAATTACCTTAATCAACGCACTTTATTTTATTTATTTGGTTATTATGCATTTTCTGTAATATTCTTAAATCATTTTAATGACATTTTGATCATTAGTAAATCGTTTTTAAGTTGTCTGGTTCTGTTTGCATTGCTGAGCGACGCGTAATGCTAGCAAAATTTTGGTTACTATAGATTTATCTATTGTTGGCTTAATTCTACTTAGACAAAGGAAAAGCAAAAACTCAAAGTATAAACAAAGCAAGAAATAAAAAAAACACATTTCACATTTTACAAAACTAATAACAAATCGCAAAAGCAATCATCTGATCACATTAAAAACAAATTAACAAGCAAGCATCGGCTATATAAGCAATCAAATATGACTTTTAATGTGCAATGGATTTGTCGGTAGGTCAAACAGTCTATCTAAGCGGCTGTTGCTTGTCTCTTTTCAACTGGCATTCTGACAGGGCTGCATGCGCAAACGCAAAGGGATGCGATTGTTTATTTAAACACTTAACCTATTTTTATACGTCATATGACGCGATAAAAAAAAAATAATAAAACACTTAAAAAATTACTAAGCAAAAAGAGAAGTAATAGTAATAAAAACCCAAAAATAAATAAATAAACACCAAAATTGTATTAATGTGCATAAATAAAAAGCAAACTACTTTTCTGCTATGCACACACTGCCTTAGTAAGAGCACGCTCAGTGAGAAAGACAGACCGACGGCCAGACAGACAGATGGGCAGACGAATAAATGGACAGACAGACAGAGATGGACTTGTTTTTAAAGCAACGAACCAGGAAGGTGTCGTGCTGACAGCACATATTTTTTATTTCATATACATTTAATTAACAATTTTTCTACAAAATGAACAAATAAAATAATAATTCACATAAAAAAAAAAAAATAAAAAATTAAATTAAATAACACTAAAACGAATGCTATGCTAAACATTTGATTACACTTAATTTGCAATTTTGTGCGCTGAAATGCAGGTCAAAACTTTCGAAATCGTTACGCTTCGTTGTTGGATTCTAGCGAAGAAAAGATGCTTATGCGCCTTTCGGTTGCTGGGTGGCACTTGCTGCGAGTATACTTAAGGCAGCATTTTCTGGTATTTGGCATCCAAGTTGACGCTAATAAATATTTGACACAATGAAACGCTGCATAGCTGAGTTACTTCACATTGTAGATCCTGAAAAATCTTTTGGACTTATGTAACAATTTTTAATTAGAATATATGCACTGCCTGGCGGGGGACATAAGGAAATGCTCTAAAGTTGAAACGGCGGCCACGACGAGATGACTTCTAGATGATCAGTTTGGATATTCGCATATCTAATAAGATATATGTAATTTCAAATGAAACAGTCTCACAAATGTTTCTCTTCTGCAATAAAAATGTTTCTTCTTCCTTCTGATAGTTATAATAATACTTCGTTGTTGTCAATATTAAAATCTTTTCAAACACTCACTTCACTGCCCGAATACATGTTCCTAGACGGCTGTCATGCTTTATTCAATACTCACACGAGTAAAATGCGCAAAATGCAAGTTTAGTTGATTTTATTTGTTGTTTTAGTTACTCATTCACTGTTAAACAATTCATTTAATGAATATTTTGTTTAAGTAATGCTTTTTATATTCTATTGTGTTGATTCTCATTTGATATATTTATGATTTTTACTTAATGCGCCACATATTGGTATCAGTGCTTATTTCTTATTGTAATGAATTCGTAAAAGTCGCTTGGAATGCTGAAAGTGTTTCGTTTTCATATTTGCAACTGCACGCCGCTGCTTAATTTATATTTATAGTTTAACTAAGCATTGGAAGAGAAGAGATGAAATTCCTTGCCTATTAAACTATATAAGAGCATGAGCTTACAACGTAATAAAAAGTGGCCATGCACTTACATGTATATTGCAGTTAAATGTAAGTTTCAATTACAGGGAATGTCTACGACGACAAAGTTAAATCACAGCACAAGCAGCATAGTCAGCACAGGCAGGCTTAGTTTTATAGAAAAATAACAGCAAAGTAAGTACGCAAAGATTAAGCGCAAACATCAGCAGATTTGGAGAGCCAGCCAACATGCAAGCGAAGGCTTTAATTACAAATTGCAAGTAGAAAAGAACGAACAAAAAAAAAAAACAATAATAATATATTCATATATAAATATGCTATATACTGTACACATAAAAAGAGGGGGCATAAAAGTTGCGCAAAGATTTCCCTTTTCATAGTTAAGTGATTACCAAAAAACAACAATAACAAAAACAACAACAGCAAAAACAACAAGGAGAGCAGCAAGATGAAGAAGAAGAAGTATAGTAAGGAGAAGAGCAAAATTACAACAGTAGACAATGCGATTGCGCGGCGGCATCTGTGTGTCTATGCATAGTTGCACGCATGCATGTATCTCAAAGACACAGTACTCATGTCCGCAACGCGCAAGGAGTTAAAACTCTCAGCATATTATGCGACAATGACCTCTTTTCCGTGCTTAGGGTCTTCAAGGCCAATAACGAACGAAAAAGAGTTATGTATGCAGCGCAAACATAAGATACTGACTGCAAGAGACACACCAAGCCAAACCAAACCAAACCAAACGAAACCAAACCAAAAACCAAAGCAACCCAAAGCCACGCAAAGCAAAGCACAAAGCAAAGGCAAGCGTCAGCAGCGACCAAATAGCCAAACATGTAACTACTTTAGAAACAAAAATTGCCTTAACTTAGCCAAACGAATGTCCAGTCTGACAGTCAGCCAAGCAGTCGTATAATCAGCAGCAGCAACAGCAGCAGCACAAGTGGCGTCCCTCTCTTGTTGCAATGCATGCGCATATCAATAGTATACGCATGCATGTCAGCAGACAAAGATAGCGCAAAAGACCATGACAAAGAGAGTGAGAGAGAGAAAGAGCGGCCTGTGCAAGGCAACGCAAGGCATGTTGGGCCTTTTGGCCAATAAGAATAATAAAATAAATGGATTTAATGCGACTGCGCAAATTTATAGTTTCTACACAAATATTTATGTTGTTTGACCACAAAGTAAATGCTCTGCAACAACAACAACAATAAGACTTTGTACAAAAAAGGGCTAACAACAACTAGCAGCCATTAGTTGCAGCCATGCATGCTGTTTGATCGGCGTAAATACAATATAAGCAGTCATATAGACAGATCGACGGACAGACGAACAGACACACATACAGAAAGTCTCGCAGACGGGCCGACAAACAGACAGACAAAGAGTCGCATAGACAGAGTGCAGATAGAAGCTTGGCTAAACAGACAAACGGACAGTCCGAAAATGGTCTGCAATTTTCCACAATCGGAAATCTCAGTGCATGAAAAGCAGAACCAGAAGCAGCAGCAGCAGCAAAGACACAGGCCGATCACAGGCATGGGCACCGGCATCGACACCGGTACCGACACCGACACCGGCACAGGCACAGGCACAGGCAACGCAATCCAATGCAGTTACAGTCGCGGCAGCAGGGGCAGGACTTTGCTAAAGTTGACTGTTGAGCATGTAGGTACACATATGTGTGTACTTATATACTTGTGCAGCTGTGTCTTGTCTTCTTGAACCTCCCCAACTTCAGCATCGACATCAACTTGAATGCTATTGTCCATGTAAGTGCATGTTTAGGTTACACTTGGCTAGCAGTCATTTGGTTGTGGCATGTCGACTTTTAAGCATTACATTTTTTTTTATTTATATACCCTGTAGCAAAAAATGGTATAGGGTATATTAAAGTTGTGCAAATGTATGTAACAAGCAGAAGGATCAGCAGAAAAATGATTCGATCTAGCCATGTCCGACTCTCCGTCCGTCCGTATGAACAAAGGGATCTCGAAAACTGTTACATCTACAATCACCAAATTCGGCACGAAGACTCTCCTAACCCATAGGCGTAACGAGTTTATTTTTTTTTCGATATTGAACCTATACCCATTTACTGAGAAAAACTTTTGTGTTTATAAAGGTATCGTTAAATAATTTTAAGTAATATCCAATCATACCTCAGAATATAAAAAATATAGGTTTACTATAACATAAGGACAATCGGCCGAGAAATGACTTTTACTATGAAAAATGTTTTTGTTTCTTGAGATATCGTTACCAAATTCGGCATTTAATAGTTTAAAATAATGTCCAATCATATATCTGAATATTATAAATATCGGATTGCTATAACATATAGCTTCCATAGGAACGATCGGCCGAAAAATTATTTTTACTAAAAACAAACTTTTTTGTTTCTTGAGATATCGTTACATAATTAATACAAAATATTAAAACACGTACAGGGTATTCTTTAGTCGGGTGCTCCCAACTATAGCTCTGCCTTTCTAGTTTGTTTTTTTTTTTGTTGCTGATGATCATCGCCATCGTGATGACCATCATTAAAATTAACATGTGCTGCGCGTCGTTGTCGTTGTTGTCTGTTGTCCATCGGTCCGCCGTCGTCATTGTTTAACGCTTGGCTAACCATTTCTAGCCTAGTCACTTGGCTTTGATCCTGTAACGCCATGGTTAAAAAAAATGAATAAAAGAAATACATATAAAACTAAAAATAGAAACCAGCAGCAGCAAAAAAAAGACAAAAATCATACCTTTCTCTATCAACTTGGCTAATATGTTACTATTTTAAGCATATGGCGTGTGTTGCGAAATGAATTTCTTTTTTATACCCTGTACAACAAAGTGGTAAAGGGTATATTAAGATTGTGCAAATGTATGTAACAGGCAGAAAGAGAAGTGGCAGATCCCATAAAGTATATACATATATTCTTGATCAGCATCGAAAGGCGAGTCGATCTAGCCATGTCCGTCTGTGTCTGTATGGACAAATTTGGCACGTAGTCCGTCCTAATATATAGGCATAACGAGTTTATTTTTTTTTTATGTGAAACGTCTGTAATTTTGTTTTGACGAAAACAAATTTTTGCTAGGCTAGGAAAGTTACTTTTACTAATGAAAAAACTATTTTTTTTCTTATAGATACCATTATATAATTAGCACAAAATGTGAAAGCAAAAAAAAAAAAACATGTGTACAATATAAACTATATAGTATTTTGGATTGGGTATAGGGTATTCTATAGTCAGGTGCGCCCGACTATAGCCACTGATTTTCTAGTTTATTCTTGGATGGTTAGTGTCTTGCAATGAATTCATTGTAATCGATAAACCATTTCTTATAAGTAATTCGTTAATTTTGCGTATAAGGTGATAAATATAGAACAGCTATGAAATCTTGAATAAGAAAAATTATTGATCACGCAATTTTGATAAAGGCACTCGAATTAAAACAATTGTAGACTGCTGCAGAAGGTGTATTAAAAAAAATAAAAATAAACATGGTCCGTCTAGCATATAGGTAAGCTATAAATACAAGTATGTAGTACATATGAATATGAGTGAAGAATTTCCATTATAAGTAAACAAAGTTAGTTCTGAAGACAGTTAAAACGTGATTGATTTGTAACCAGCAGAATTTTTCTAATAACTACGATCACGATTTTATCAGTGATTCTGTCCTATCTTAAAAATGTAACGTCGGGTTAGAAGATAGCTTTAATATCTTTTGAATACCTACTTCATTCTAAAAGACTTAGGTTTACATGAGTTTATTTTAAGCTTACGCAGAAAAGGTTAGTTACTACGTTAACATAAGTTTTAGGCTTGGTGTAGCTTAGATAAGGATACGTATGTACTTCTATAGCTGTAGACTGATTAAAGCTTAGTTTAATTGGGTTGGGGTCGAGGTTTAGTAACGTTGTTTGTTTATATTTATGATAGTTTATGATTACTTATGTTAAGATTAGGATTAAGAAGTAATACGTACAGACAATATTACTTAAGGCAACTACAAAAAATTTCAACAATTGAGCCCGTTTGGTTTCTAACTTCGAACTAGTGAAAAAGTAAATGTTAGGAAATAGTCAATACAAAAGCAGATAGAAGGTCAGCGTAGAGTTCCTGGAAAATTTCAAAGTTTAAGTAAAGTTTGAATTGTGTGCGATTAGGTTGGGTTCAGCCTAAACTGATACGCGGTCAGTGCCGCAAAACGTATTCAAATGCTGTGCGCAAATTCGCGATTTGTGTTAATTGAATTTAATTTTCATATATTAGTGCCACGTAGATGTACTAAAGTAGATCACGATTTCAAATTTTAAATCAAAAATAAAATTTACACATGCGAAATGTTGTTGCTGCTGCTAACATTGTTGCCATAGTCCGTCCGTAGCCAAAGCAGTAAAAATCAATTTGACGTTGATTTGTATTTAATCGTTTTTATATATATCTGTATGTATATCTGTATGTATATAAATATTCATATATATCGAATGTGCGTCTTTTTTGTTTACTTTTGATTTATTTTTAAGTCAGACTCATCGCACTATTTGGCATGTGATTAACATTGTTAGCAGACACTCATATGTATAACCCACTTGTAGGTAAAAATAACTGAGTCAATCACTTTATGCGCATATGCATGACGGTTTTGTTAAAAAAAAGAGAGTAAAGAAAAAAAATACTGTTTTTATTTATTTTATTTAAATTTTTTTTTATTTATTTTATTTTGATGGTTTTTATTTATTTTATTTTGATTTTTTTTTTATTTATTTTATTTTGACTTTTTTTTATTTATTTTACATATTTAGATTTGTGTTTTGTTTTCGTAAGTTTTTTTTCTGGGAAATTTGATGTTTTCTTTTGAGAAATTTAAAATGAGTTTGCGATGTTGGTACGACAACATTGCCGCCCACTTGCATAATTTTTTATTTTTCTGTATGCTGTTGTTTTTGTTATTGTTGCTTTCGCTTATGGCGGTTCTGTTGTTTATATTAATGTTAAAATGCAGAAATTAATTTTTATTATGATGCAGCAGAAAGATGATGCTGCAGTTGGACTTGAACGGCGAACAAGGCCAATATGCAATTAAAATTCTAAGTACGCCGCAGCACTTTTGGCACATTCGTTTTTTGTTTTTTATACCCGGTACCAAAAAATGGTAAAAGGTATATTGAAGTTTTGCAGATGTATGTAACAGCTAGAAAGAGGCGTGGCAGATCCCACAATGGAATTCGGTTAGCTCCAAACAATTTTCTGCAAAGTTTTTTGTGCAGCTAAGCGACGAGATTTTAAACCTCGGATATAATGAATAAAAATTCGAATTGATTAAAGTTTTATTGAATCAAAGTAATGTTTTGGAAATATATGATTCGATTTTAACATTAAGTATTGAAATAATACTGCCACTCACATTAATTTACGACAAGTGCATTTAATTAGAAACACCAACAAGGAAAAAATCAAAAACCCTGCAGATAGCGCTTTGTGCAACAAAATCACATGGTCGTAAGCAAATTCTTATTTTTTTCCTCAACAAAAGGTGTCGCTAAGCGAAAACTGCACACATAATTCTAGGTAATACCCAATCATATTTCTGAATAAGATAAAAATTGATTCACTATAACATATAGCTGCCATAGGAACGATCGCCGAAAAAGGACTTGCAAAGGAAATTTTTTTTGTTTCTTGAAATATCGTTACTTAATACAAATTATTAAAGCAAAAGGAAAATTTTTTGACTTTTGGATTGGGTAAAGGGTATTCTATAGTCGGGTGTGCCCGACTGTAGCCCTGCCTTTCTAGTTGCCTTTGGCTTTGTTGTCTTCATTGGAGTAGATGGCGTTATTGCAGTTGGAGCTGTTTGCTTTTGATGTTTTTATTATATATGCACGCCAAGTTATGTGGTGTGATTATTTTCATTTGTGTGCAGTTTTCTTAATTTATTTTTTTTTTTTTTGGATTTAACAAGTTACAGCGGACAGCAGCCAATCTGAACTAGAATGGGAACGATTTAAGCACTTTGTGGCTTGTCATAATTTGAACTTATCGTCTTTGTTATCATAAGCATTGTCAGGGACACGACAAAATCTAGTATTCAATTAATTAGATTTACATATGTATATGATTTTACCATTTACAGTGCCCCAACTTTAGGGCTTATCTGGTCAACTGGGGCGTAGTATTGCCGCCCCATTTAGAGGCAGCCCTTGCCAGCAGGAACATCTCAAGAACTACCACTACCACACCAAAATTGTTGCCCGATAAAGTCGAGACTTTGTGTCATGCGGCGAAGGATCTCATTATGCGTTTGCTTGTGATCGATGTTAACCAACGCATACGCTCCGTCCTGGCACTTCAAAAGATTGCAATGTATATGAACTTTAAAATTGATTACGAAAGCCTTTTGAAGGTATGTTGTTAAACATAGAATGTTTTCTAGTATAAATATAAATTTAGAAAACCGTTATGTACTTTTATTTTTGAAACATCGTTGAACAGATTTCTGCACTCGAAATTATTGAAAGAGACGAGATACAAATAAAACAAGAGGTGGAAGTCTCCGTAACCAAAGAATTATTGGAAAAAGCATTCCATGGATTTTAATACCTTTAAAAAAAGCAATATAAAAAAAAATCGCTAAAATTTACAAAAAAAGAAAAATACAACAAAGTTTGCCAATTTGATATTGTAAGGGGTCTTCAACCTACTTATATAAATTTTTCTTATACATATGAAAATACTTTTTACATAAATAAAATACCGATAAAAAATGTATGTTAAAGAAATTTTTTTAAGTTTAACAACTGGCAACTTAGTAAAGTTGTCAGTATGCCTTATTCTTCTTCCTCTTTAACAAGTTTTCAAATGGCGTAATAGACAGTAAATTATTTATGAACAATTGTGAAAAGAACACGTCAGTGCAGCACTCAATTTTGTGCCTTCACTGCACACTTGAAACGATTAAACGTCATTGATATCGGTCAATTGTTATCGTACTGCAGGCAACAAAAAAAAAGAACAAAAAAAAAAAAAAACGACAAAAAAGACACGAAGAAAAAAAAAACAATAACAACAACAATAATAATAATAATACTAACAAGGAGCGCAAAGAAGAGCGCGTGGGAGGTTTTGCAGTGCTGTGTACTTGGGTAAGTGAGCGAGCTGGCAATAGTGTGCTCGAGCAACGGCAGCGGCATCGGTGTATGTGGTGTGCGTGCGTGCGAGCGAGCAGCTGATTTCGCATTTGACATTATCCTGGCGAACGTTGACAGTCGTAGAGAGCGCAGCCCGGAACGCAGCGAGAACCCAGAACCCAGAAGCCAGTGAGAAGAACACAAGTGTGCGATAAACCAACGGCAGACAAAGCAAATACAAAATTTTCTGCAGCAAAAGCAACAGCAGCCAAAAACTTGAAGAAAATTTTTTAATTTGCTGAAAAGTTTTGCAGCCTGTTGGCAATCAAGTAAAATAAGTTTCGGCGCGACAAATTGCGAGTTGACAGCAGTTTTTAGTGCATTTAGCCTGCCAAGTATTAATTAATTGAGCCCAGACGTGCATTTGCTATTTACTGGTTTTTTTTTTTTTATTAAATAAAATTTTATCGTTGTGTGTATGCGTGTGTGGAAGAACTTTTGGCTGCTGCATACACAGAAAATAATGAAATGTGTCTTGTTGTTGTTGGCGCAACGGTGCGTATGTGTGATTTTGTTCGCCTAATGGCAGCAATATTTTTGTTACACTTTTTTTTCGTTTTTTTGTATGTACAGTAAATATTAATATGATGTAAGTAAATATAAACGCAGCGTATTGTGCAAAATACCTACGCATTGTTGAAACATTAAGCACTGCAGTAGCAGCAGCAACAGACAGTAGCAGCAACAGTAGCAGTAGCAGCAGCAGCAGCAGCATCAGCATCAGGAGAACAAGGAGTAAAGGAGAGAAACAAGTGTGCAGCATACGTGGCAGCAAACTGCGTGCAAAATGACCTGCGAGCACACATTTCTAGGCACCTGGGAGGTACGTAGGCGTGCAAGCAACGCAAACTCAACGTGGGTGTGCATTTGCTGCACTTATTTTTTTTCGTTGTATTTGCTTGTTTTTCTTTTTTTTAATTTTATATGTTGCTTGATTTTTTATTTAAATTGTTATATTTGTTTTTTTTTTTTGCATATTTTTTACAAACCGGCAGATTGTTAGTTGCACCTATGAAGGCAAGTGTGAAGTATCCGGACTGGAGGGGTAAGCAGCATAGTCAAAAAAGGGAACATTTCCAAAATCGTATGATCTAATCTGCATTTTTTTTTTCGACTTGTGCGGCAGCATCAAATTCCGCTTGGACGACACCAGCGATATCACCTGGTACAATGACTTGGTTAGTCCCATGCCCGAAGCAAAAGACGGTGGCACTTGTTGTGACTCGGCAAGTGTGTTATTTAGTTGTGAAACTTTTGAAGTGAACGAAGTGAACCCGCGTTTGATATTCGGCGCCATAGCAGGCCACAGCATCGAGTTTAATGTAAGTCCGTTCAAACTGTTAAATGAGCTGGATCTTGCCTTATTCATCATATACTTTTTTTATTTTTTTATTATTTTTTTTTTTTTATTTTTGTTCTGCAGACAAATACCCTAAAACCGACTGATACGCTCGTGCTCAACTGTGAGAATTGGTATGCGGTCGAATGCAAGCGACTCAATGAGGGCCAGGCCGCTGGTCAGGAGAAGGAGTTCTCATTTGCCGAAGCGCTGCAAGAGAATTACTTTAGCGACGTTATCATTAAAAGCTCAAGTGGCGAAGATGTGCGTTTTTAAATTTAGTTTAGGCGAAAATGTATCTATTAAATGGCGCATCCTTGTTTTTTTTTCTTCTCTATTTCCATTTTTGTTTTTTTTTTTTTTTTGATTTGCAGTATCAAGCCCACGCACCGATTTTACGTCTGAATGGCTTCGATTGCAGCATGTGCGTGTTGCCTATGGCAATGCCCACGCAGCAGGCTCTCCTGCAGCAGCAAGAACAACAACAACAGCAGCAGGATTGCAAATTAACGGACATGCCGACATCGCTGGTCTTGCGCTCTAAGCAGCATCACAGTGGCCCGACTACACCAAATACCATCAAGATTTCAGTATGCGCTGCTAACAGCCAACCGGCGGCAGCATTGGGCGTGCCAGCGGCAGACATGCAACTGGATGACGCAGAGAAGTCCTTGCCGCGTTTGAATCTGTCGCCCATCTATCTGCAGCCGCCGAACGAGTATCAATCGAACATGGGCGCGTACAATTTAAGCGCTTATCGCACGTCACAGCTGTCCAACTCCTTCAATTGCCTAAGCTCGCAAGATAATGGCAACGGCAATGACGATGGCATCGGCATCAACATCGGCATCGGTATGGGCATGGGCGCTGGCGTTATTGCTGCTGCCGCTGGCTTAGGCAATGCACTGCAATTGGCTGCGGATGGCGGCATGCGTCGCTTTCCGCCCACTTCTCACTCGGACTCGCATCTGGAGACATCACAATCGTCGGCCATGCATTGCAAGAATATTTTCAATTTTTGCCAGGACCTGATGCTGCAGCCAACTGTGACCGAACCAATGATATCACTAACATCAGCGGCCGCTGGCATGTGCGCCGGCACCCGTCGGCCGCCACTATCTCCGTATCGTGCACGCAGCCCGTCGCCGTTTCCCAGCTCAATGGATACGCCGCCATCGTCGCCATTAACGCCGGTTGGTGTGCTATACAGTCTCCCGACATTCTTGCTGAATCCCATACTGCATTGGCTCTATACGGAGTCTCTGTTGCCCGAACTCGATGAGGATGTTTGTGAAAAGTTAATCAATTTCGCTGAGTTGCAGCCTTCGCTGACAAAAATGGTCGAGCCAACCAAAAAGTATCTCAAGCTGATAAGATTGAAGAAGTGTATGTAATAGCTTTTTGTGGGTTGGGGTTTTGGGGCTTTCACTAATCGTTCTCTTTCTCTCTCTCTCTCTCTCTCTCTCTCTCTCTCTCTCACGCTCTGCATATGTGTCCCCGTGCAGTTGTTGTGAACTTGATTATGGATCTGCATGGCATACTGAATCGTGTCATACAATCGATTAGCCCAGTCACGATTTCACATGAACCCGCCTCGCTCTACGCGAGTTTCAAGGACGCCCTGCGAGATGGCGCCATTGGTACGTTGGCGTTTTCTGTATATTTTCAGCTGCTTGGCATTGTTTGGACAATCTGTTGCTTTTTTTTTGCGTTTGATTTAAGGATGTGCCAAAGTCTTGCAATTTTGCAACATATTCATTAAGGATGCTGCGGATATAACGCGGTATCAGAAGAACGAAATTGTGAAGTATGTGCGCACGCGCATACCGATCTTCATGTCGCAGATACAGCAACTGCTGCGCAACACCCTGAGCGTATTCGTAAGTCTGAGTGAGGAAGAAAAAGCCGAACTAGTAAACTATTTAGTTCCTGAGGTAAGTCTAACCATCTGCTCCTTGACAACTTCTGTACTTATTTAACCTTGTGTGTTCGCTCTTCTGCTTTACAGATTGAATCTACATTGTTAATTATAACCGATGTGATTGAGGAAATAAAAAATTCACTAGAAAAGATGTGCAAAGTAAGCAAAGCAAATGATGTTTTTTAATTGCCAAATACTGAATACCAAATATTTCCTTCGACAGAACTTGAAATGCTCGCATCTGGATCTCTCTTTCAAGCACGAGAGCGATGATGCAGTAGCCATGCAGATACAGAATAATACATTCATTACAGCCAATGCGCTCGAGAGCCCGACTGCGACTGTGACGCTCTTCAGTCAGCCGCCATTGTCGCCGCGCCCGCGTCGTGGGCCACCAGTTGGCCTCACACTATATGATACCCCGACGGATAGGCAACGGTTCACGAGCGGCGAGAACGATTTGAAATTCGTTCTCTACATGTACGAAGTGCGCAAGATGCGTGACATCTACGGTCGCATATCAGCGGCACTCGACGTTATTAAGGACAAGAAGTAGGCAACAAATGTTGGCAACCATGGCAATGATGGCATTTCTTACACCATCTACCAAATATTACCATATACCATATAATACATTTTTTTTGGTTAATTTGTTTTGCTTATTTTATGATTTTTCTTTTAGAGCGACTTATTGTGAGATGGACTTTTTAAGCAAACGCAGCACGATCAATCAGAATCTGGAACAGCTAATATTGGATATTCCGGCATATATTTTTATTGTCGAGAATGTGAGCGACAGTCTGGATGACAAATTGGGCTGGAAAGAGTTCAAGTTTTGCTTTAAGCTTGCAACAAGTCAAATTGTGCGATTATTTGTGTACTTTGTTCTTTCTCTTTTTTTTTTTGGTTACTTACTCCTACGTTGCAATATAACCTATTACAGAATGGTGTCATAGTCAAAATTTTCGATCACAAGTCGGGGCTACGTGAAGCAATCAATCAAATCTGCAAATTGGTGCAGAAACGGGAATTTACTCAGTCTCTCATCGAGCTCGGACTGTTGGAGATTTCAAATAAACTGCAAAGCGAACTGAAGGTGGCCGATCATGAGAACAATGTGGGTCTGAGCACGGATGCGTCCTTATGTCTCGGTCGTCAGCATAGCTATGACTATAAAAATATCAAAGTAAGCCAACACACTTAAAACAGACCCCTGCACCTCCTACACACTTACATACGTTGCCTTTGCTCTTGTGGCTTGCAGTTGAATCTGATACGTCACCTTTGCGAACCGCCGATAGCGGCTAATAGCAATCTCTCGAAGAATGCGCTGCGTTTGCTCCACTCTGCGCAGTTGGCGGACATGGAATTCGAGGTACACACTTATGCACAGGCCACACCGTCTACGTCTACCGATGCAAGCAAAAAGTCCGGCACCGCAGAAACAGGCCTGCAGGTGCACACATTCAAGGCTCATCGGGTTATTGTGTCGGCCCGTTGTGTTTGGTTCAAGAAGGCGCTCACCTGCGGCATGCAGGAGGCGATTAACCGCAAAGTCATTATAACGGATACAACGCCGGTTATATTCCGGCGCCTATTGTTGTACTTGTACGGCGCGCCCATAGACAAGACTGTCGGCGCTGAGCAAATATGCGAGCTTATGCTGCTGGCCGATCGTTACACCATCGAGGATCTAAAGGTATTATGTTCACGATTTGCTGTTTGTTGTTGTTGTTATTTTTTTTTTTCACTTTTAACTTTTTATGCCTGGTAGGAACTCTGTGAAACTACGCTCAATTCACTGATCGATGAGGATTCCGTGCTATGTTTGCTCGGCATTGCCGATCGCTATATGGCAACTGTTTTGAAATCGAACTGTCTGTCATTTCTGTCGCAAAATGAGTTGCTCACAAAGGGCGAAATGTTTCGCGAACTGCCACAGTTACTTCAGGTAAGAGTACGTTGCCGTACAGCATAATGTTTGCCACTGACGTCATCTGTCCACAGCTGGAGGTTTTGGATCTAATTCATTGGTATGGACGTGTGTCAGAGCCGTGGAACGATGCTGCTTTTAATCCGCGCAGTAGCTCACGGCACAGCCTAAAGAGTCCTTCAAAGCCGCGTTCGCGTTCACGTAAGTCATCGCCCTCTTACATGTGACGCTGACAGAGTCTCCTGAGTCGAGTCAAACGCAGCCGTTGCTCACGATTAAATAATCCCAGTATACGGAGGACTTACTAAAATGGTAGGCAACTTTTTTCACGTCCTCATTTGTAAGACTTGCTAATGTTTGTTTTTTTTTTTTTAGCAAACAAACTGAATGCATTTAACGCAAAGCCAGGTTAGCGGGTATGAGTTTCGTGTGTATGTAACGAAGTTTTTTGTGTTTGCCGTATTTTCGGTAAGTTACTTGCTTATAGGTAGCTCAGAAAACTACAAGAAGGTTTATGTAAAACTGTAAAACCAATTCAAAAAAAAAAAAAAAAAAAAAAAAACCTCAAGATATATTTAAAGGAATTCAACTTATATTTATATGTATACTTTATTGTACACAAGCATATGTATCTATATGTATATGTATTTATATACACGTATATAAAATATATATATATAATATAAATATATGTAGTTACTAAAATTTTTATGGCTAACAAATTATAACAAGAAATATAGACATACATATAGTGAGCAAGAAAATATATATATATATATATATATTTAGTGTAATTGTGAAGCAGAACATAACCAAATTGAATGCTCTAACCTTCACTTTTTTCTCTTTACCAAATTGTTTTATTTAATAAACATAGTCAATAACAGAAAACAAAAATTCAATTGCACAATATTGTTTCAAAGGATTTTACATACACATACATAAAAAAGCAAAAATCTGCATAACACCTAATTATCTGTGTTTTAATATAATTATTATTAATAAGAAAAAAGTATAAGTAAAAAGAAGCCAAACTCAAAATTAGTTTAATATTTTTGCTTATAGCTAAATTTAACTTTTAATTTGAAAACAATGTGGACAAGCCTGAGAATGAAAATATAGAACCAAATGACACTTTAAAATGGTACTACATATAATGCAATTTTATTTTTTGTTTTTTTTTTTTTTTACAATTTGTAATGAAACTTAGAATTAAAAACTTTACAACGCCCTCTTGTGGCAATACTAAATGTTATAAATCTTTTAATATTGAATTGCAGCCAAATTACATTTTTTAGTAAATTTAACATCAAAATTTTAAATCAGCCAAAAGTTTGTTTGAAATTTAGATATTATCAATTTTTTTTTTTTTTGTTTTTAAATTAATAAACATTTAATAGAAGTCAATTTTTGACAACCCTTAAATATATAAAAAAGAAAATAAAATTAAGGAGCATTTTTTTTAAATGTGGTACAGTATTGAAAAAGAAAATTTAAACAAAAAATAAAAAATTATATGTATGTATTTATTGAAAACTTTTTATTAACCATTAAAAAAAAAATGAAAATTGAAAAAAGTTGAAAACAAAATCAAATATTTTTATTATACATTTTCTGCTGTTTTTGACTAAGATAAAAACAGTCTACAAAATATATACATATACAACTTCAAAAACCAAAACAGTGGAATTAAAGTTTACCCATTATAAATATGATAAACAAGAAATGAAAAAGTATTAATGTTAATTTATACTTCTAATTGGATATTTAAAAAAAAAAGTAAAAAGAAGAATGCGAAACTGAAGATTGAAACTGTTAGTAACAAAAAATACTGAAATCTTGTCACTAATGTCAAGGATTACTGAAAATGAAAAAAAAAAACTAAAAAAAAAATGAAGTAAAAAAAAAAAATAAATAACAAAAAAAAATTTTAAAAGTGATGTCAAAAATTGTACTCTCAAACATTAACATTAATTACTGTAATGATTATATTTATTGTTGTCTTTTAACAAGAAAAACAAAAATTCTTTTAGTAAATTGCAAATGATAAAGAAAGTGTTCAAAAATAGTTTTTATTTCGTATTACCTTAAAAAAGAACTCAATATTATTGTCAAATTTGTCACGATGTTAATCTTAAGAAGCTTTGTTATTCGTATATGTTAGGGAAATGTTTTCAGGGGAAAATTCTAATTTTTACTGAATCAAAATATGGTTCAGTTTGATAAAAAACTTGATTAATTTTCTTGGGTTGACCAAGTTCAAAAATTTGATTGAAGTTAAATATAATCTTAATCTTATTCCATTGTATTGTGCTTAGATCTCCAATAGTTCAACAATTCACCCGACAAGGGATTTCGAAAAGCACAATCCAAGAACTAAAATAACCTAAGGTGTCATCTTAAAAGTTAAACAAAACATGTCTTAAGCGCCGTAAGCGTGTTAAACGAAATTTAAAGGGTTGAAATTTTCTGCAGGTTCCTTAGTTAATGCTAGGAATTCATATTTAAAGCGAAAAATAACCGATTACTTTAGCATCGTAAAATTAACAGCATTAACAGCATTAAACAGTTAACTCAACTGCTCTAAACATTTGTAATATGAACATGTAAATGAAGGAATAAGCGAACTAGCGAGCAAAAGAACGAATGAATGAACCAACCAACGAACGAACGAACGAACCAACGAAGATGGTGTTGGAGCAGACGTCGGACGAACGGAAGTACAGCAGTAGCGTAAGCATAACAACGCAGTCATATGAAATTTTCATGGAAAAAGTGATGCAAATGAGACGGTGTCGGATGATAGCGGTAATAAGAGAGCGTTGCATAAGAGCGAACCGTATGCGAGTTCACACGATGTTTACCGAGCGACAGGCGACGAAAAATACGACGAATGCTTGAATACCGAATAATAATAATAATAATAATAATAATAATAATAATAATAATAATAATAATAATAATAATAATAATAATAATAATAATAATAATAATAATAATAATAATAATAATAATAATAATAATAATAATAATAATAATAATAATAATAATAATAATAATAATAATAATAATAATAATAATAATAATAATAATAATAATAATAATAATAATAATAATAATAATAATAATAATAATAATAATAATAATAATAATAATAATAATAATAATAATAATAATATATAATAATAACAGAAACAGAAATTATAACAACAACAGCAACTACTACAGCAACAGCAGCGACTGCGGCAGCAGCAGAGAAAACATATAAAAACAGATGAGCCGAACGTTTCTAAGAACGAAGTATACAAAAACTAAATTCATTCATGGCGAGCTATAGGCATATGGATCAGCAGCAACAGCGGTAGCGGCAGCGGCAGCAGCAGCCGTGGCAGCAGCGCAGAAGTAACATTCAATGTAGAGGGGGTTGGGTGTGCCGTGGGCGTAGGTTATGTTTTTTTGTGTATTTGTTGTTGCCTTGGTAGTTTTTTATTGAGCGCAATTGAGTCTTTGGATAAAGCCAAACGAAGTCGTAGCTGAGAGCAGGCAAGCGGGCATATGCAAGTGAGAGAGTAAAAAACCTCCAATGGCAACGGTAGCATTCAGTATATTCGAAACGGAGCAATGAAAAAATTTGAGAGTGCTGCGCCAATTTTCCTGCTACTTTTCCAGGGTATAAAACGAGCGCAAACGGGCCAAGCATTGAGTTTCCATGGCACTGAAAATGTTAGTAGATACAACAAGAAGCACACCTTGCCCTCGCGATAGACCTATAGACACCCAGAGGCGGACAGAGAGAGATAGAGACAGAGATAGAGAGGGGGACGATTAAGAGAATGATATGGCTAGAAACGCCACAAAGGAAACGAAGCAATGCCGAGTGCGTCACATCGGGCACACGAAAGCCAGGCAAGCGCAGCGCAGCGCGTCAGTCGAGTTAGTAATATTCATTTTCCACATGACCAGCACAGACAAGGCTTTGACTGTTGTGCGGCGGACGTCCTTGTCGTGCGTGCGTCCCAAGCTCGCGCTGACGTCGTAATTTTTTTTTTTTGAAAATCAAATTTCCTTAAAGCGAAACAGTAAAAAAGTATAATAAAAAAATAAAAAAAAAAAACAAAAAAAAAAAAAATAAGATAATAAAAAAATTTTAAGAAAACCCAAAATAAAATACACTTACTTAGACTTGTAAAAGTAAAAGAATTAAAAAATAAAATCGAAGCAAAATATAAATGAAAGATCAAAGCAAATGCCGTAAATCAGCCAGCGAAGTGTCGTAAAAATATTATGCCAAGAGGAGTGCTTCGTCTTCGTGTACGTGGAAAATATTTAAGTGTTTTTTTTTTTGCTTTTTTTTGTTTTTTTTTTTTTTGTTTATAAATAGAGTAAATTAAAAGAACGCCGAGGGAAAAACAAGTGCATAAAATGAACGCAGTCTCGAAGTCGAAGCAGCCGCAAAACAAGCAAACAACAAAAGAAATCAGCATGCAAGAAGGTAGCAAATAATAATAATACAAATTATTAAGATAATCATACGAATAAAAATCAAAAAAGAAGAGAAGAAAGTCTAGTTAAGCTAAACAGCTCGCCGTTATATATAAAACATCAACTAAATATGATAACCAATATATGCTTTTTTTTTTTTGACAATTTCTGTTGATGTATTTATGTCGTTGTTGTTGTTCTGTCGTTTTTTTTGTTACGGTACAATACGAAAGTCACATTTATTTTGTGTGTTTGCCAGAGTGTTGAAAATAAAATGCAAAAATTCATAAAAAAAAGTAAAGATTGAATAGTAGAGCAGCATGATTTGACAAGTAAAAAACAAAAAAATAAAATTATAAAAGAATTATTAAGGCGCTTCCAAATAATAAAAAAAATAGGCGAAAAAATATCAAAAGAAAATAGGCAAAAAAGCGCAAGAGAAATGTGGAAAATCGTGGAAGAAAGGATGAACAAGGAGCAAAAAAAAGCGCAGGCAGTGAAAATGTTGGTTTTATGCCTTATTGCTGTTTTTTTTTTTTTTTGCTTTCTGTTCTTTTTTTGTTTTATGTTTTGTGTGTGTGTTTTTTTTTGTAGGCCGTGCTTTGGTGCGGTTTCTTGTATTTATTTGCTTGTTGTTGTTGGGAATTTTGTAAATTATTTGTTTTTGTTGTTGTTCTTATTTTGGTTGTTGTTGCTCACTCACTTGCCTGTTTGCCGTTTGGTTTGTCAGCAGGGCGTGCTCGCGCGTTTGTCTGGCGCGTCTGCCGCTTATTACGCATAACGCATACGCCATGTAGCATCAAAAAGACATTTATTTGTTTGCCAATGCCGTTGCCGCTGTCGTTGCCGTTGTCGTTGTTGCTGTTGTTGTCGTCGTCCTTGTTATTGCACATTTTTATTTCATTCATCGCCCGTGCTAGCATTCTGATAACAGCTCAAGTCGCATTAAGCTTACTCCAGGCCATGCCAGACTAGACCAGGCCAGGCCAGGCCAGTCCCAAGCAATCGCGATGGCTGACGGCAGACGGCCGCCTTAGATCGCATACACCACGCCTGCCGTCGCAAACACGCAGCCTTACCATAGCCCGTGCCGAGTCTATATGTCTACTAACTGATTCTACATAGGGTCATATGCCTTAGTATACTGTAAGTACATACATACCGACGGCCATTCATACAAAAGTATGTACATATGTACATGTGCACGAGAACGTATGTGTATATATTGTACGAATATGTATGTATATAGGGATTTCGAAGCAGCTGGTCGTAATTTGCACATTAGTTGACTGCTCTTGACTTTTGCGCTGACATGCTGACATTTCTGTCTCCGTGTGGGTGTGGGTGTGTGTGTGTGTGGTGTGGTGTGCCCACGTTGTATTGTACATCGCGTGAACATTTTTACTTATAGTATTTAATGCATTTGCCTAAGTTGTATAGCATTTTAAAATTGATTGTATTCGCTTTTGTACCCGCTGCTCATACTTCTGCACACTTTTGCATGTGCATATACTCGCATATTTGTACAGACATACATCTCCACATACATAAGTACATGCATAGATAGGAGTACGGAAGACGCGTGTGCCAGCCAGAGATTTTTCGCATTTACACGCTGACTAACCATATACGAATATTTATTGTATGCGACGAGGTCGCCGTTGCTGTTGCCGCCTTTCGCTTGCCTAGTTTGCCATTTTGTCTATTTCATTACATTTCGTTCGTTTGGCTTTTCTTTGCTGTTTTTTCTTTTTTTCGTTTGTATTTCTGTTTCTGTTTCGTACGTTGCGTTTTTTTTTTGTGTATACAGTAAACACACTGCTATGTGCACACGCGTTGAACTAACAACATTTGTTGTTTTTTTTCTTTTGGCGCAATTCCGGCAAATAAAATACATTACGCAAATGTAAAATAATTATAAACAAAGAGTCGCGTTGTTCCTTCCATTGCTTTTGTCTGTCAGACCTTGCGTCTGTTTCTGTTTCTGCTTCTGTGCCCGTGTCGGTGTCCATGTCAGTGTCTGTTGGTGTGAAACTTCTGCGATCCATGCACATGTGCGAGTGGCGCCTAGAAGTGCAATTAGTGCCGTCAGAAACGTACTTAGAATAATGAAGTGATGCTTTAATCGAAAAGCGCAAGATCAGAGGGCAGCGTCTGGGATATGCCAGAACAACAGAACAGCGTAATGCTACACTGCTGCAGTTTTGCCAATTGTTTTTGTTTTGTTTTCTTCATGTTGTTTATTTGTATATTGCAGCTGGCTTTTCTAATCATATGTGCGTCAGCCATATAAACATTAAAGGTTCTTATAAGTGCATCTTAACGCATAACTACTGTAATTTGTATTTTGGTTTTTTTTTTTGGCCTAAACGTGCAAATATGGCAGCCCAAAAGCAAAACTAGCAAAGCAGAACATGGGAAAAATAGACAAAACGAAGTAAACAACAGCAATAACAGCAACAGCAACAACAACAACAGCAACAGCAGACACATGAAATTTGCTTTTGCGCATTTTGTGTTACGTTGAGTTGAGTTTCAGTGTCGGTTTCGGTTTTGGCTTTGGCTTTGGTTTAGTTTGCTTCAGTTTGGTTTGGTTTGGTTCGCTTCGGTGTGGCATTGTAACTTTTGCTAAAATGCCAAGTCGTGCCAAAAACACTCACCCAGCCACCCAACCAATAACCCACCCACTCAGTTACGTTACGTATGCGTACATACCAACGAACGTACCCCCCGTATACACATGCCTGAAGTACATGTAACATATATATATATACACAGTTATGCATGTGTGTATGTGCGTTTGTACATGTGTGTGTGTATAAAACGCAACGCAAGGTTGTCTATCCTAGCCAGCGCGGCAGCTTATCGGCAGCAACGGCCTGCCTAGAGCCCAGCGCTTTACTTCTGTATTTCATATATGTATGCATTGAAATATTTCTTTTTGATTTTGCTGTCTACATTGCCTGCGTGCTGCTGCTTCTTCCTGCTGTTGCTGTTGTTGTTGGTATCTGCATTGCTACGCAGCGCTGGTATGCGGCTACACAGTCGCCACTCCTTTGCCAAGTGTTAAATGTTAAGCGTTTTCTAGCAACTTCAAAATGCCAACAGCCGACTTATGTAAGCGTTACATTTACATTTACATTAACGTTGCCATTACCGTTATCGTCAGCAACACGCGTACGCATGTTTCACATTCAATATTCAAGTCAATGGCAGGTGCCTATTGGCCGCTTAGCTGCTGCCGGTCCATGCCTGAGCTCATGCGCTGCACAGTAATGCATCTTGCATTCATGTCAGCGTCTTTACAAGTTGCGCCATTAGTGCACATGTCTCAGCGGCCCAAGATCGCTGTCAGCTGCTGTCGGCAGCTGTCCTAATTTTGTAATGCCGTAAAGATAGTGAGGATATGCGCCTTTTGCAAATTGACAAGATGAAGGCAGCAGGACTCCTATTGTTGGTGTCTGTGCCCTGGCTGGCTGTGCTGCAGCAGAACCCTCTAAGTGAGTTAGCTGGTTTTTGCTGCTGATGCTGTCTTGTGCATGTTAAGCTGCGTATAAATGCCATCTTTGATGATTGGCGGCGGCTTCCATCTGTCAAGAGTAATGCATTGTTGCATTAGCCAAATGTATGAATTAAAATTAGATGCAACGGCACTTGAACACAGTTGGTGCTAATGGCTGAGTGCCTTCATTATCTAATCGTAGCACGAATTGATCGCACATTGAAATGCAGGGCAGACAGACTTAAGCTGCTTTGCATCTGAGTTTTGCATCATGCCGCATTACGTATGTCATTTTGTATATTAAGCAAATTAAGAATTTGTCTTTCATGCTCATTTCATTTTCTCATTTATAATTAAATAAAAAGCTAAGCTGTAAACGCGAGCATTAAAAGCTGATGTCAATGCAAACTAAAGCAAAGGCAAATCGTCTGAGTAACCATGGGCTGCATGGCAATTGTATGCAAAGGCAAAGACAAAGCCGATCAAACGCACAGTCAACGTCAACACACAGCTTTTGTCGGCTGCTAATGCACTGCATTCTATGGAATTGAGAATAAATACACACAGCAGCAGCAGCAGCAGCAGCAGCAGAAAGCGAAACAGAATACTCGTACAGATACATTCGCAGTTACAGTTGTAGTTACAGATACAGTTACTGAGTAATGCAAGGCAAAGTCAATATAGTTCTGACGTTGTGCCTAAGTTTCCAAGAAGCATTGACATGAGGACAGAATTAAGCTCGAAATTCCTAAGAAGGCTCTTTGCCTATGCGATAGGCATTGTAAGCGTTGTGGCTTATCAGGAATATGGAAAGTGGGTGGGGGGTGGCAGTGGAATAATTTGGCAAGCAAATTTCTTGGTATTTTTAATGTCGTACATTATACGTCCGCAGCCAAGTGCCTGGCTTTGCCTCAGGCCCAGGCGCACTTGTTCTTACACCTACACTGCCGCTTCTTTACCTCGACTTGGCCCAGGACTGCGCATAGACGCCTACATGAGAAAAAGGACAACTCAGCCTAGTGTGTACTGTGTCGACAGTCGGCTATTTCATTGGCAATAATTTTCTGTATGTAAATACGTGTTTAATTATGATAAATATGCCGCACACACACATAAGTGCCAGTGGCAGTGCATAGAAAAAGCCAGTCTCCTGCTTTCCTTCCTGCGCACGTATGCATGTGCCGGCTGGCAGCTCCGTCTGTCCGGCTGGCTTCATTTTAAAATGCAGTTCTGCGCTTGTTAAATTAATCATATGTGATTAGCTTTTGGCTGCGTCGACGGCAACGGCAACGGCCATTCAACTGGACTCAACTGTTTCTGCCGTCCATGGGCATGCCATGCGCAGCCGATTGGCAATTGCATTATGTCCATCAATCTGTCGAATTGGTCATTGCGTATGCAAGAGTCATACTGCTGCCATTATTTGCTTGTTTTGCTCGCGTTTTCGTTTCCATTTTCCGTTTCACTTGCTGTTGCAGTTCCCGTTTAATGCTGCCTTTTACGATTTTGCGCCATGGCGTGGCGCATACTGGCGCACAGTGGAGCATAGTTAAGCTGAGCGCGTGTTGCGTCAAGTTGTTATGCGTTGAGTTGCTTTGCGCGTGCCTGTGTTTGCCTTTTATGTGCTATTTTCATTTTCGATAATGACTTTGTTTTGCTCATTGCAATTGCCACAACAACAACAACAACAACAACAAAAATAAACTCATCAATAAAAGGAATACGTTGCCAGTTGTGCAAATAGTGAATTTTAATGCCTTATGCATTACTGACTTGACTATATAATCGTGTAATTTGTGCAATTTTCCACTTTGAGGTACAAAAGCAGATAATTGCTCCATTGACTTACTTTCGGCAGCCGTTATTAAAAGCGATTCGTCCTGGTTTGCCGTAATTATCATTACAATAATTGAGAATTTTAAAGACTGTCCGCACTCCGATATGTCAAATTGCAGATGAGTTAGGCAATTGAAGCATGCGAATTTAGGATAGAATATAGGCATACTCGCAAATAGCCTATACCGATCTGAGAGATGTGATTCTACAGCAAATCTTCGCTCTTCGCGATAATGCAGAATATCTTTCTAAGAACTGCTTACTGCAACTTACCGCATTCGACCAATTAACCTGCGAATTTGGTTAAAATAACCTTCGGAGCTGTTGAGGGCCATAATTTTTAGCTGCTTTCTCGTGTGTGTGTTGTATCGTATGTTAAACAACTTAGTACTGATATGCCGGAGTAGATGAACTGAAACTGTCTTGGGAATTAAAAAAGAAAATAAATAAATAAAAAGACAATATACTGAAAGAATGCTATATGCCTATCTCTAGGGCATGGGAATATGGGGCTCCCGGGATTCGTGGTCACTCTTCGAAAAACGCCGAGATGTGCGGGATCGGGAGTAAAAAATGGTTTCAAAACTTGCGGGATCGGGATTGGAATAGCATTTTCCGTCCCGAGCCCATCTCTAATATAAGCATATGACATACAACATGTATACGGGGCAATGTTTATTCTTTTGTGCACGCAAAGCAGGATTCTCTGTCCGGACTTAAAAACCCCCAAGGTTATACAGCTCATAGGTATTAAACAGCACAATACTCCTATTATAAAGCTGAAAATGTTTGCACACACAAATTGTTTTCACTTTAATGAGTATAATTCACATTCATTAAGAATTATACAAAAGAAAAAAAAAAGAAGAAAATTACGATTAGCAGAAAATTCTATAGACCCTACAGCGTATGTGGTTAGATATGGAAATTGTATTTTTTGCGTTTTTTATGTTTTTGGTTTTCTTTTTGTTTGGCTCGAATGCTGATAAGAGGGAGACACTTTGCCTTATTTGCTTTTTTTTGCTTTTGCTTCAGTTTCAGCTTCGGCCTCAGCTTCAGTTAGCGGCACGTTTATTCAGTAGATCAAAGGATTGAATTTTTTTGCATTGCGACTGCGACTACGACTGTCTGCTGATCCATGTGCTGTTGTGCTGCTGTGCTGCTGCTTTGCTGTCAACACATTAGCGTTTCCATGGAAAAATGTTGCAGCAAAGTAAATTCTGGGTAAACGAAGCTAAGTTGCGTATGAAAAAAAACCAGTCAAGAGCAGCAGATGAATTACTGAATACGCTTGTACATATGCGATTAAGTAGAAAATGATCAAAAGTGCTGTTTTTTCTCGCCTTCTTTTTTGCCATTTTCATCATTTTTCTTGTAAGTTTTAATTGGTTGCTGGTTTTTGTATTTTTCACATAACGCTTTGAAAATAATATGTAGTGTAGATGAATTGAAATGTGGCAAATTTTTTGTCGAGCTTTTTTTGTGTTCTGCCCTTTGAGGTAAAAGTGGAAAAAAAATGACAAAATGCGCTAAATAATTCCAATGGCTAAGCGTCTGCGTTTTGTAAAGACGTGAAAAAAAGCGGCCAGAAACAACAGCAACAACAGCAACAACAACATCAACAGCAACAGCAAAAACTATACATGTACATGAGTTTCGCGTAAAATGTTTATTTGCTTTGCCATTTTGACCCGCCTTGCTCTGCCGTGCTCTTTGCTTATCGCTTGCTTACGGTTTGCCTTTGCTTTTGTCTGCTATGGGCCTTGCCGTTCCGTGCCGTGCACTGCCGTGTTTTGCCTGGCTTTGCTTTGCTTTGGCTCGGTTTGGCTTGCGTTTGATTTGTTCGCGATTTGTGAGTGCAGAGTTTTGGGTGTTTGGGCTTTTCGCTGCCGGAGTTTGTTTGTTTGTGTTTGCTTTTGTTTTCTTCTTTTTTTTTGCTTTTTTGTTTTTCGTTTTTGCTGTGTTGTGTTGTGCTCAACGCTACGGCGTGTGGGTACGTGTATGTACCATCCTATGTTATTGTTGATAAGCGTTTTGTTTATCTTTTGGGCAATGTTCAAACGCGAAACGCGGCAACGGCACGTTGCAACGTTCTACATATGTACATATGTATGTATGCATGTGTATATGTTCGTATGTTTCTATGTTTGTATATTGGCATGTGCACGAGTATCGGCATGGTACATGTATGCGTACGTATCTGTTTATCTTACTAAACATCTATCTGATTTTCCATCTGCCTGCCAGCCAGCCTGCCTGCTTGCCTGCCTGCCTACCTGTCTGCAGCTTTGCTTCGCTTTCTAATATTTGGTGTTCCTCTCTCACTCTCTCTTTCTCTGTCTCTCTCTCTCTCTGTTTTTCCCGCCTCACTGCCTCTCTGGTTATCTCTGCTTATATGTACATTGCATATATTTCTCTAGCTATCTACACGTATCGACTTTGCTATCTCGCCGCTGCGACGGCCGCTCAGTCCTCCAGCGTTTGGCTTGGCTGGGCGAATGCTTTGTGTATTTATTTGATTTTTATTATGCGCAATTTTCCGTTTGTCTATGCAAATTCAAAATGCGTCTTTTGTCGTATTTTGCGTAATTATTTCACAAATTATGATGAAACGCATTTGCCAGCAGTTACACTCGTCGATGTTTGATCTCCCCTTCCCTGCTGCACCTACCCTGCCCAATCTTCTTCGCCGAGCTACATAATTACAGCAAGCATGTGAATTCAATCGAAATGACCCTCGGCTGGCTTTCTTTGCCGTTGGCTTTTATGTTGGCTGCCATGTGGTTTGGTTTGGTTGGCCTGGGTTGGGTTTGATTTCGCTGTATATGGTTACCTTAGCGTATGCGTGTGTATGTCGTTCGGTAACTCTGGTAACTCTCTCGCCGCCTGTCACAGGTCTGTTAGATTTACTTTTTTTTTTTTTTTTTTTTTTGTTTTTTGTCATTTTGCTTGCGCTGCGTATGCGGCCAGCCCTGATTAGTTTTGTCTCGTTTTGTTTCGTCTGGCCCATTGTTGTACGAAATCTTGGTTTTACGTATTCGCTCGCTTATCGACGGATCTGCTGGTACCTCCGCCGGCTGTGCTGTGCTCGCATTAGCTACATTGTATGGCATGTAGCTGGCTGCCTTGGCAACAGTCAGCTACGTGCACTGGCTCCCCATGCGGGCCGCAGTAGGCGTAGCCCAACTTACACGCGCAGAACGTGTTTGCGTGTGTGTGTGTGAGTGTGTGTGGGCTCATTTTGGTATGCCTTTCAGCATTTTGGCCCTGATTTGCCTGTCAATGGCAGCATCGTGTTTCGCCAGTTGCCTAGCGGCTGTTTCTGGAATTTCACTTTACATGGCAAAATCCTCACATCGCGAAGTGTTCATAGACAGCCTTATTACACATTAAATGCCAGCTAGAGCCTGCCAATGTAATCGCTGTACTTGCTGTTCTTTAAAGTGACGATTCGCGTACTCAAGATATTCGCAGGCTGAAGATGCCATATTAATTGTTCATATGCTCATACGTGCATTCACTAGGTGGCAAAAGTCTTTGGAAAGTTACTCTAAGCAAAGTATTATAAAGTACTAAGCAGCATAAAGTTGCAATGAAATTATATGTTTATGACTTATTACAAGCGTTTTGGCTTTGTGCCCAACAAATTTAGAAGTTCCTGTGCCCTATTTGCTTCATTTGAGAAAAGTTCTCAAGCTGAGTGCTCACTGAGATGCTTTCTGAGATACAGTCCTTTTCGCTTATAACGAACCCGGTTTTAACGAACCATTTTCAAAAATACGAGCTTTATTTCTAATAAACCATGCAAATTTTTCCGCTTATAACGAATTCGTTTAAAGCGAACTTTCGGTTATAACGAACCATTTTGCATGAAAAACTTGTTTATTTTTCGGTTACAACGAACCAAAAAGTGGGCGCTATGAACAAAAAATTATATTTCTGCGATGGCAACACTGTAACACGCAGTGTTTTATTTTTCGTATTTTCTCGATTCCGGGAATTTCCCTAAGTTTAATGTTTGTGTGAAGACGATGTGCAGACTGCAGCTGCAAATTGGAAAGTTAGGAGATGAATGGAAAACAAAGAAAGTACATAAATTGTTTTGTTCGAGTCTTCGTTTAAAACGAACCCTTTTGCCCGGTCCCTTGAAGTTTGTTATAGGCGAAAAGTACTGTATATGCACATATGCATTTGCCATATGTGTATGTATTTTTTGTGGCGTGAGTATTACAAAATTCAAATTATCAAGTACATTGTGCCAAAATACTTTATTCAGCCATGAGCCAGACTATCAGAATGTTCAACGCTGCAGCGCATTTAGCAGCCACAGATATGTTCTCCGAGGTGGGGTGTTATCTGAGGAAGCTACCTGCCGCCATGAAATTCTGCAGGATAAATTCCTATATGCTGTTGATCCTGGCGCTGCCTTCGGATTTGCTTAGGTGTGTTATTGTTGTTTGCCTGGGAAGCTTCACTGTAACTCCAGAGTGTCTGTCACCTTACCGGCTGTGCAGGGGCAAAGATCCCGAGATGCGAGGTTTTCCGTTCGCCGGCTGTCGGCGCTTTTCACGGTTTATACATTTACTGTGGCTCAAATGTGGCGCTGATAGTTTCATAGTTTTCATCGAGTATCGAACGTAAAAACGTCAGCGCATTTGCACATTGGCCCATGGTTAAAATAACTGACGTCAACACTGTTGTGCAACCTGTCAATAAGCGACGGTTATGCGATTTCCATTTGATTTTGTTTGCTGATTTGTTTGTCTTCTCGAAATGCATGAATCTGGCATATTTCGAAGGTCGGCAGTATTATTTTCCCTTTATGCTTTTTTCCTTCTATTTTTCTATGTTGTGCGTTTTTCCTATAATCATTTAACATTTTTCATATGCGTTTCTGTTATTTTTATTTGCCTATTTGCACTTTGTTTATGATTTTTAATTCATTTTTTAAAATTTATTTTGATTTTTGTTTTTTTTTTGTTTTGTTTTTTGAGTTTTCGTTGAAGAGAATTGTTGACTGAGAAAATTTTATGGCCAATTATGTCGCTCGTTAGCAGAAAAGAAATATAAGAAAAGACGGCGTGTGCGAAGCTGAATGTGGGCGTTGCGCAGGCCAAGAGATATCAAATGTGAATTAAGTTATAAACCGTTATTTTCAGAAAAATTAATGAAACTAAAAATAAATTATCAAAAGCCAAGAGAAGACAAGAAAGAAATCAAGAAAAGAGTTTGCTTCAGAACGCCCACGTCGCTGCGATGCTGTTTTGTTTCGTGCCGCTTACTTTTGACTTATTTTCAATGGCGCTTAGAAAGTTCTGACTTTTAATGCACTAAAGATGCTTTGCTACATTTTCCGGGTCATGGAAAATAATACCGGAATAATATTTATATATAGAGCAGCTCATTTAATCATAAAAAAAGGGCAAATGTAATGAAATACTTTAGAGTGGATTGTAAAATAAAACATCATCAGTATTCAACAAAATTGAATGGCTTTGACTTTGGCTCCGGCGTTGGCATTGGCATTGAAATTATTGCTCTTATGCGCGTTTACCGCGCTGCGTGTGGATTACACGCGCATCGAGATTGTTGCAACCGATTTTCTAATTTTAATGGATTGCCCCGCTGCACCCGCTGCCATCCCCTGCTCCTTGCCATTAATCCTTCTGCTATGAGTTTGTTTTCAATGCGATAGTATTTTTATTTGTTTTTGCTTCTATTTTTATGTGTTCTTTTTGTTTGTTTTTTTTTGCTGTTTGCATTTTGTTTTCGACGCTAAATGGGTTTAAGCCGCAGCAGCAGCATTGCAGTAAGTACTTTGAAAACCGCTCGCATTCCGAGCTTAGCTTAGACTCGCCTAAGCGCAAATGCGTAGTGCGCAAATAGTTTCTGCTGCCACTGGCGCGGCTGCCTCCGCTGCTGCCTCTGTTGCTGCTGCTGCTGCCAGAGCAACTATCATGATTAGCATGTTTACGAGTATTCATGCGCGGCGCATTACCCATAGCCGGCAAATCGCAATGCATGCTATGTGGGCGCTGCTTTTTAGCGTCATTAGATTCAGTTAGTTCTATATGAGCTGCAGACTCAGGCAGAGGACATCGGGCAGCAGGCAGTAAGCATTGGGCAGCTGGCATTGGGCAGCTGGCATTGGGCAGCTGGCATTGGGCAGCTGGCATTGGGCAGCAGGGGTCAGGCTTTAACAAGCAACAAACTAAAATCTGTTCACAGTATACTTTATAGAGATAAAGTGAATGCTAATCTGTGTATTTGTTCTTGTTGTTGTTGTTGCTGTTGCTATTGCTGCTGCTGTTGTTGTAGTAGTGACGCAGTACGTGACGTTGACTGTTGTTTAGTGTTGCTGTTCGACAGATTTCGCCAGCGATAAGCAGATTTGTGCATGCACAGCTCAAACTTTTAGGCGATACAGTGCGAGAATTGGCATAGCGCTCTAAGTGTTTTTCTATGAATACTTTCTACGCGGCGAAATCATACGCATACAGATACACACATAAACAAAAACATGCATACAGACTATGCTGTCTAGTTACACAACAAACGCCAATGCCATTGCCAATGCCAATGTCAATGGCAATGTCAATGCCAGGCATTAGCAGCAGGAGCAGCAACATTGGCAGCATTGGCGGCATAGTTGCTGGTCGCTGGTTGCCGGTCACTCCCCACTGGTCATTGCTCGCTGGTCGCCGGTTGCTAGTTGCTAGCTGCTGTTCGCTTTCTGCGTCGCATTAAGTCATTATGTATGCTGCTCTATGCCTTTCACTTAGTGTCCTTTGTTTGTCTAATGAAATGTGCCTTAAGTTGTTTGTTTATTTCTACTTCATTGCTGCGCAGTCAGTTCTCAGTCAATAGCAAGCAACAACAAGAACAACAATAACAACAACAACAAAAAAAGCAATGCGAAAAATGCCAAAATGTAAAATAGAAATAGTTAAAAATCCTTTGAAGCGTTTGTGCACTATTCTCTTGATTTTTGCTATTTCTCTTGATGAAAAAAAAAAAAGTTATGCAATTTAATGCGTCGTCGGCTTTACTTGATATCTGATATTACATAAGCACATTAGGAATCTTTCAACTTTAAACTGCTGAAATCCTGAAGCAGGAATCACTCGCAATTACAGGCTGCTAAGCACTCAACTGTGCACTACGTTTCGGTAGTGTAACTGCCGGAAGATACTCGCAGGCCTTGGTCGTGGTCTGTTGCCACATATGCTGCTTTTTTATAGCACAGGATGCTCATATAAGGTTGGCAGACAGGCCATGTATTATATTTGTTTCCTTCTTAATCAGATCTTAAGCTTGTGCATACAAATTCTTTTGATTTATTATGACACAAACTTCTGATACCGGAAATGAGAATATATTTTAAGAAAAAAACAAGAAAAACCTAAAAAAAAAAAATACGACAAAAACTGACAACAAACACATTCGCACAAAATTATTCATTCAAAGTAAAAAAAAAAAGCAGAAAACAAGAAATCAAAAAAAAAAAAAAAGAAGAAAACAACAAATTGAAGTGAAACGAAGCGTAGAGAATTAATCATTGCAAAAATAATCATTATTGAATTTATGCTATGCCAACAAATATACGTACTTACACATTCCCAGCTACTCAACCCCACCCCCAGACCAAAGGACGCTGCCTGCTCAATTCAACCCGCATGTTCTGACTCACAGCCCGCTTACATGGTCCAGCCAAAAGGTTAGGCTTCGAAGGCAAGCAGAGCAAAAATAAAAGTAACAAAAAAAAAAAAAACAAAAATTAGAGAAAATGAAAGCAAAGAGCGCAAAGGTTGCTAATGTTATGTTGTGTTATCGTTATCGTTTGGTTCTGATTTGGTTTTGGTTTGGTTTTGCTTCATTTCATTTCATAGCCATGTCGCGCGCAGCACGTTTCGCGTCACTAATTTTAACGAAACGAACTATGTACTCTCAACCAATTTTTCCAAAAAAGTTCCTAGTATAGAGAAAAATTGTTTATATAATGAAAAGTTGCTTATATAGAGGTTGCTTATATAGCGAGTTTACTGTATACAAAAAAAAAAAAATAAATGCATCTACCAAACAAAACTAGAAATGCAGTGGCTATAGTCAGGCACACCCGACTATACAATACCCTGTACCCAATTCCAAATTCAATATATATACAGTTGTGTTCAATAAAATAGTAGTGCAGCACCTCAAAACATTAAACGGTTTTTTTTTCGACGTGTCAAAACTTCAAAGTTGAACAAGTGTTCACATTTTTTATAGATTAGCAAAGAAGAGAATTCGAAAAGGTTCATTTCACCTTTGTAATGGTATAATTTTGAGACTTTAGAGAAATACCCCAAAATTTGGCTGTTCAATGAAATAGTAGTGCTGGCTATGAACACTTTGAAAAAAAATTATAAAAGTTTATTAGCAAAACCAATGGCTGCATTAGTAAGTTTAATTTAGTATTAAACATTTTTGATTGATATTTAATGGTTTTGCAACAACATTTTATCTCTAGTGGTTAGAGGAAAGCATTGCTCGGTTATAGTGAACCGATATTTATCATATTTAGGAATATGATTTGAATTTAGTTAGAATCAATAAATCCAAAATTTGGTAACGAGATCTTAATAAACAAAAAAGTTTTTCTCAGTAAATGTTGTTTTTCGGCCGATCCTTCCTATGGCAGCTATATGTTATAGTAAACGGATATTTATAATATTCGGGAATATTATTGGATATTACTTAGAATTGGTAAATCCAAAATTTGATAACGATTGCTTAATATACAAAAAAGTTTTTCTCAGTAAATGTTGTTTTTTGGCCGATCGTTCCTTTGGCAGCTATATGATATAGTAAACCGATATACATAGTTTTTAGATATGTGATTGGGCATTAGGTAAAACGATTAAATCCCAAATTTAGTAAACATATCTTAAAAAATAAAGCGGTTTTTGTTACTAAATATGGCTTTTCGGCCGATCATTCCTATGGCAGCTATATGTTATAGATCGAATATCGAAAAAAAAAATAAACTCGTTATGCCTATGGATTGGCGGAGTCTTCGTGCCTATGGATTGAGAGAGTCTTCGTGCAAAATTGGGTGGTTGTAGGTCTTACCGTTTCCGAGATCCTTTTGTTCATACGGACGGACAGACAGACAGACAACAAGACGGCCATGGCTAAATCGACTCGCCTTTCGATGCAGATCAAGAATATATATACTTTGTGGGGTCTGCCACGCCTCCTTCTGCCTGTTACATACATTTGCACAACTTTAATATACCCTTTACCATTTTTTGGTATAGGGTATAAAAATACAATGTTACCATAAGCCAGTTGGAAAACGCCGCTGAAATGGATATTTCAGCAGGATAATGGCCCAAAACACACGAGTAGGCACCCAAAACATCGATCTACATACGAAAAGGTCAACGTGATGCAATGGCCAGCTCGGTCCCCAGATCATATTCCGATCGAAAACTTATGGGGGGATGTAAAATGGGTTGTAGCAATGACAAATCATTGAAACAAAGCACAGCTTTGGCAAGTAGTTCAGGGGGCATGGGCTCAAATTCCTTGCAAGCGTTGCCAGGACCTTATCGATTCCATACCATGCCGGTGCAATGGCGTTGTTAATTATAAAGGATTTACTACTAAATATTAATCTGTAACAAACATGCAGATCATATATAATTATTTTTTACTTAAGTCAAATAGATTTTTTTTCTTTTGTTGTGACCACTACTATTTCATTGAACAGCAAATTTTTCTTATATTTTGCTAGATCGAATCGTCTTTCGATGCTGATCAGGAATATATATACTTTGTTGGGTCTGTCACGCCTCTTTCTACCTGTTACATACATCTGCACAATTTTAATATACCCTTTACCATTTTTTGGTACAGTGTATAAAAAGAAACGAAAATAAAATAAATTTAAAAAGATTGCGACTGAGAAACCCAAGGGCGGGAGAAAAAAATATGTGTATTGAAAAAAGCAGCACTTTGACGAAAGGAATGTAATAAATGAAAATGGGTTTCATGTATAATTAAAAAAACTAAAAAAATAGCCTCAGCAAGTGGCGGGTCATTGAAGGTAAATGCAAAAAAAAAATAAACCGAATCAACAAAAAGCACAAAAATTAAAATAAACCAAAAAATCAAATGAAAGAAATAAAAAGGAAAGAAGAGCAAAAAGCAACAAAAAAAAAAAAAAACAGTCAAGTGATTGAATGTTATATGTTGGCAGAAAAGTGACAAACGTCGCAGTTGAGTTGATGGCTAAAAGCAACATAGAGACAACTGTAAGCGGATGACTGAAAGAATGAATGAAGGCATGACTGAATGATGAATTCATAAATGAATCATTGACACAGTAAAAACAGCAATAGCAGCAGCAGCAACGACTGACTGACTGACTGAGTGACCGAATGACTGGGTGACTGCCTGACTCTGCGACAGTCTGATGGCTAATTGAAGGGCATAGGTGTAGGTGTAGGTGGGAGTAGATGTGGGCGATGTTAGGTAAAGCAGCAGTATCAACAAAAGAAACAACAATATTAATGTAAGCATTTACAACAAAATGAGGCATATTTAATGAGCAGAACCTGAGCCATAAAGGCTCAAACAGCAAAAGGCAACAGAACATAAATACAAAGGCTGAACCAGAGGAAACACTAGAGACAGCCAGACAGAGACAGCAACATAATCTGAGGCCGCTGAGCGCTGTGAGACTGTGACGAAGGCTGAGATAAAGGCCACGGCAAAGCCAAACGCTTTCATTTTCATGTTCGCTCACTCACTCACTCACACACTCACTCGCTTGCTGGCTGGCTGGCTGGCTTTAGTAAAATTGAGTAGCTGCCGCTAAATAGAGACTATGTACACGCTTATAAATAAAAGATACAGACACATTTACGCGTAAATGTTGAGTTAAAGTGTTGGACGCGTTGCTGGCTGCCACCCAGCCAGGCAGCCACTGACACTGACACTGACACTGTGAGCGTGCGTGGGCCTCTACACAGCGCTCTGGACTGAGCCCAGCGCTGGGAGTTGTTCGGCTGCTTAGGCGGCCAATTAACATAAAGAGCCTTTTTATTTTATTATCGTTATTTTGCAGGATTCTTGTTTTGTTTTTTTTTTCTTTTTTGTTTTTGTTCTGTTTTCATTTTTGTTTTGTTTTCTGGCCTGACCTTGGCTATGCTCATGTTTTTCACATTAAGCAACGATATGCGTTCATCTGTGGATGTTTGCAGTTTTAACTAATGAAACATTCATGGCATATATTGCCGGTTCAGTTTTTTGTCATATGATGCTTTGCATGACTTTTAACTTTAAGTTAATATACTGTGAATATGTACGCAGCGCATAAGGGAATTGCACAAATATAAACAATTGCAGTTTTTGTTTTTGTCTTTGTTTATTATCTTGGCAAACTGCCGAGCATTTGTAATTAATTATTATGCCGAACTTAATAACTGAGAAAAACAAAACAAAAATAGAAGAAATGATATATGTATATAAAAAAACTATTGCTGTAAAGAAAACGCCAAGCATAAAAAATAGCCAACATACAAAGAAAATCACGTAAACAACAGTCTCAAATAAAAATTAGACATTTTTGTTTATTTTTTATTTAAAAGAAAATCTCTCGTTTTTTGTTTTGCTGTATTTTTATTTTTTTGTTCTGTTCTAGTTTCCTTTAGTTTTTCATTATACCCTGTACCAAAAAATGGTTTAGGGTATATTAAAGTAGTGCAAGTGTATGTAACAGGCAGAAGGAGGTGTGGCAGACACCACAAAGTATATATATTCTTGATAAGCCTCGAAAGGCGAGACGATCTAGCCATGTCCGTCTGACTGTCTGTACGTATGAACACACGGATCTACAACCACCATCCTATAATATATAGCTGCTATAGGAACGATCGGTATCTGCTTTTCAAGATATCTTTACCAAATTTTGGATTGAATAGTCCCAGCTAATGCTTAGTCACATATATCAATATTATGTATATCGGCTTACTATATCATATTGCTGCCATAAGAACGATCGGCCGAAAAACAACATTTACTGAGAAAAACTTTTTTGTTTATTGGGATATCGTTACAAAATTTTAGATTTCATAATTTTAAGTAATATGTAATCATATTCCTGAATATGATAAATATCGGTTTACTATAACATATAGCTTCTATAGGAACGAGCGGTCGAAAAATGACTTTTATTAAAAAAAAAAATTATTTTCTTCTTGAGATATCCTTACATAATGAACACAAAATATTAAAGCAAAAAAAAAAAAATATAATATTTATATATATATATGTATATAATCAGTTTTGGGTTCGGTACAGGGGATTTTATAGTCCGTTGCGCGCGACTATAGCCCTGCCTTTCTAGGTTTTTTTTTGCTACTATGAGCCGAAACTGATTCGCAGTGTTTTGCCATACATGTGCCTATTCATGCTAATGTTGCTTTTGGTTTTATTACTTGGCCGCTTAGGCATTTGCTGCTGTAAAATTAAAAAAAAAAAAAAATAAAACAAAAAAAATTTTAATAACTTGTTCTAAAAATTGATAGAGTATATTAAAGTTTTGTATTCCTGATCAGCATCGAAAGACGAGTCGATGCCCGTTTATCTGTCCGTCTGTCTGTATGGACACACGGATCTCGGAAACGGTTAGCCCTATAACCAACAAATGCGGCACGATGATTCTTCTAATCCATAGGCATAACGAGTTTATTTTTTTTCGATATTTAATATATAACATACAGCTGGCAAAGAAACGATCGGCCGAAAAATTGCTTTCACTAAGAAAAACTTTTTTGTTTCTTCAAATATCGTTATTTAATTAAATGAAAATATCAAAGAAAAAAAAAAAGTATTGAAGTTTCGATTGGACACAGGGTATTCCAAAGTTGGGTGCGCCCGACTATAGCCCCTGTCATTCTAGTTGTTTTTATTTTAATTTTTATTTGTTTGACTCGCTTGTGTTCACTTTCATTATGATTTGTGCTTGTTTCTGTTTTCGGTTTCCTTCAACTGTGCTTAGATCTTTTTATACCCTGTAGCAAAAAATGGGACAGTCAGTATATTAAAGTTGTGCAAATGTATGTAACAGACGAAAAGAGGCGTGGCAGACCCCAACAAGTATGTATATTCTTGATCAGCATCAAAAGGCGAGTTGACCTTGCTATATTTGTCTGTCTGCCTGTCCGTCCATCTATCTGTATGGACACACGGATCTCGGAAACGGGTAGTCCTACAACCAATAAATGTGACACGGAGACTCTTCTAAATCATAGGCATAACGAGCTCATTTAGTTTTTTCGATATTTAAGCTATAACATATAGCTGCGATAGGAACGATCGGACGAAAAAATACATTTATTAACAAACATTCTCTTGTTTTTCAAGATATCGTTACCAAATTTTGAAATTTCGGAAGTTAAAGGTAACGTCCAATTATATATCTCAATATTATCTATATCGGTTCACTATATCATATAGCTGCCATAGGAACGATCGCTGAAAATCAACAATTACTGAGAAAAACTTTCTTGTTTATTAAGATATCGTTACAAAATTTTGGATTTAATAATTTTAAGTAATATCCAATCATATTCCTGAGTATAATAAATATCGGTTTACTATAACATATAGCTACCATAGGAACGATCAGCCGAAAAATGGCTCTTACTAAGAAAAATACATTTTATTTTTCTTAAGATATCCTTACATAATGAACACAAAATATTAAAGCAACAAAAAAATATAATCTGTTTTGGATTGGGTACAGGGTATTCTATGGTCCGTTGCCTCCGACTATAATCCCTGCCTTTATAGTTTTTATTGCTTCAGTATGCATGGCGCTCTTTATATTGCTTAATTTTTACGAACTGCCTCACTCATTTGTTTTTCTTATTTACTGAGTTTGCCTTAAAAGTTGCTTATTAGTTTTATTTCTGTATTTGCTCTATTTTTCACTGGAATTATGACAAAGTGGCAAATGTACGCGAATTGCGTATACGCCATGTTACACATAAAACGCTATTTCATTTTGTCATGCTCTAGCATAGTTTTTGCATTTGTAAACTACTGTAAATTTGTAGCTATTTATTATTTTAACAATATGTTGGCATAATACAATCAAAATTTGCATTTTGCACATGTCGATATAAATATGTACAAAATAATAAAAAATGCTGCGACGCATTAAGCCTACTTCGTCGATGCTTTAATTTTATATTTTTCTTACCTAGGCTTTTATCTTCTTCTCGTTCACAGCGAAAACATTAAGAAAATCGTAAAATTGTTGCTTCAGTAATTGAGCAAAAATTAATGATAAATTAACGTTTGAGAAAAGTAAAAATAAAGTTTGAATAAGAAAAGCATGAACGCAAATGAACTGAAAATTCGTTGGCAAACAAAATAAAAGAAGAAAACACAAAAGAAAAAAAAAACCAAAGAAAGAACGAGCAAGTTAATCAACTTTCGCAACTGTAATTATAATAACAAATGAACAAATGCAACAACAACACCAAATTAAACAACAAATAAACGAATAGCAACAACAGCAAGAAAGCAAGAATAAGCACAGCAAATACCTTGGCAACGACAACAATAATAACTATAAGCAAAAGACGCAGACGAATAAAGAAGAACGCCCGGAATAACGTAAAACCTTTAGCAGCGGCAGCAGCAGCAGCAGCTTCAGCGGACGGACACACACACGTAGAAGTTACACGCTGTGCGCACAAATCCCCATCCCCGTGAAGTAGCAAAGACAGAACAAACACTAAACACTAAACACTTAACACCGAACGCCAAACACCAAATACAAACCGTTAAACGCCAACCGCCCGCCGATAGTCTGCGTAGTACACAAAAAAAAAAACGCAACAACAACCAGCAACGGAAACTCATTTGCCAACAGTTTGAAACTAACTTCCGGAGAAGCGATAGCGACAGTAACAGCAACAACACCAACAACAACAAGTAAAACGACTGGCGTATTTAAAAAACGTTAGCAACAACTATATAGAGCAAGAAAAACACAACAATAACAATAAGAAGAAGAAAAGCAAAAGCAAAAGAAATCCAAAAAGTCGCCAATGCTGGGCACGCTTAAGTAGCTAAAAGGACACGAATAGCAACAAATAAGAGAGAAAAAAATCAACTAAAAAAAAAAACAAAAAAAGAAAAAAAACCAAAACCATATAATAAAACAATAAAAAAAATAACAACGATAGCAACTACAACACCAATTTCATTAATAAGGCAAAGAAAAAAAAAAAATAAAATATATATATATATACATATACATATATAAAATAATTAACGAAAAAAAAAACCAAAAGAAACAACAATCAAAGTAAAAACGAAACCAAAAGCAAAAACGCACAAACTGCCGTCGACATTTTTCGCAGTACCGACATAAAAAACAACAACACCAATATTAATAGAAGTTATAAAAAAAACATAAATCGCAAAAAAAAAAAAAAAATAAATAAATTAAAATGAAACAACAAACCAACAACACCAAATAAAAAGACTACGAAGAACCAAATAAGAAATCAGAAAATAAATAAAGAAACGGAACACCAATCCTAACAGGAGCCACAACAAAAACACAAAAAAAAAAAAAAAAAAAAAATAAAAAAGCAACGACAACCGCATAAAAATTAAATTGTCGCGAAATTAAAAGCAAACAAATTAATTAAAGTCGAATCGAGCGCAACCAGAGAAAGTAAAGTAGAAGAAGACTCAACTTAAAAAAAAAAAACAAAACAAAACAAAACAAAACGAACCGTACCATAGAAATAGAAACGAAAAAACAAAGAAAAAACCACAACAACAACAAATAAAGCAACAGCAAAAGCAGCAAAAAGGCACCCACGCCTAAGTCAACGTGTGCGAGAGGAGCAGCCCGCGAGCGTGTGACAATTTCAGCGAGTTTGCAAAACCAGAGCAGGAAGCGGAAGCGTCACAACAACAACAAAAGCAAAACAATAACGAAAACAAAAAAACAGAAATAACAACAACAATTGTATGAGCAAAGTGGAAAAAGTAATTGGTAAAGTAAAAGAACAAAAACAAGAAGTGAAGCAAAAGGAACAAGAAGCAAAAAAGACAAAACTCAGCAAGAAGAAAACGAAAACGTTACCGAAAAAGAGAAGCAACAGGAACAGAAGCAGCAGAAGCAGCAGCAGCAGCAGCAGCAGGCACAGCAAAGGCAAAGGCAAAGGCAAAGCTTGATGGTGTGAAAATAAAAGGCCTCGGAATATTCCAAACTTATTACGAAGAAAACGAACAAGCTTAAGCACAAGCATAAGCACCAACACACGCACACGCTCAGGCACGGGCACAGGCACAGGCACAGGCTCAGGCTCAGGCACAGGCACGGGCACAAACATCGACACAAGAGTCACTCGCGAGTGTAAAAGAGCAAGCGAACGTGCGACTTAGCGTAAGAGGGGAAGTATAAACGTTAGCAAAAGCGTGAGAGCGTGTGAGATTTTTTCGGTGTTGCTGAAGGTAGGCCAAATACGCACAAACGTGACGCGTCTCAACATAGAAAAAAACCAAAGAAAACAACAAGAAAAGAAGAAACATACATCAACCGAAAAAAGAAGCGAAATAACCACAGCAAAAGAAAAGGAAAAACGAAACAAAACAAAACAAAAAAAAAAAAGAAAAATGAAAAACAACGTGTAAAGGCACTCAACATTAACAATAACAACAAGAAGAAATTTATTGTTATTACATAGAAGCATCTTAGCAAAGCTGTAAGAGAATAATTTACCTAGCATCGAAAAATTGCACGAAACGCGCAACCCAACAAAAGGACAAGAAGCCGAGTTGCTGAGTTGATAAGAAGCAACGTCAGTGTAACTCAATACCAAAACGAAGCGAAGATAAACGTGAATTTAACAAACTACCCACGAGTTAGCCAAGAGGAGTACGCCAATAATAATAATAACAGCAACAACAACAACAATAACAATACCAATAACAACAACATCAATACCAAACCAAAATATTTCTTGACTTTTCGCCATACGTATCAGGTTACATACGTAGAAGTGCACACATACGCGGCTACATGCGCACAAATTTGGCATGTCAACTCAGTTGCCATAAATACGCACGCTTAAGTCGATAAGCAAGCGAACCAAGCTGTGGCAAGACAGCAGAGAGCCAGAAAAGCAGACAGCTAGTCAATCAGACAGGCAGGCAGGCAGGCAGACAGACGGTGTCACAAGTGCGAGTCGTGTCGCGAATTTTCGGTTATTGACAGTAACGAGCGACGCCGTCTGGTTTACTTACCACGGCATATCGTAAGACGTAACGTAAGCGCATATAGCAACATAAAGGCCGACGACGTAGTTGAAAGGGAAACTAAATCCTGATGAGCAAAAACCAAAAAAAAAAATAAATAAATAAATGAAAACTGAGAAAACGAACAAAACACAGGAAACTCCAAAAGAAGAAAAACAATAAAGAGAAAAACAAAAAATACAAAATATAGCAACGTTAAATAATAATAACAGATATACGCAAAAACGTCGCTTGAGTCTTAAGTCACAGTAACAACAAACACAAAAACAACAATAATAACAACGTCAGCAACAATAACAGCCACGTCTGCGTCTTCATCATCTTGCTCGCTTTCGCCTACTTTCGTCTTCGTCTGCGACTTTGAGTTTGCCTTTATCTTTGCTGTGGTCTTCGTCTTAATCGACATTGGCATCGGCATCGTCATCGGGATCGGGTTCGGCATCGTTAGTAGCAGCGGCAGCAGCAGCATCATCAAATATTCGAAAGTTTTTCGTCGTCGTTGTCATCGTTATCGTGCATTGTACTCAACTCGCACCGGCGACTGCCAACTGTCGGCGACTGTGTTACTGGGTTTATGCTTGCTTACTCTGTGCTAACGGTAAGTTTATTACTTTGCCTACGTTAACTGTTCTTTAACGCGAAGCCACATGGCACAGCACAAACAACAAACCCAACAGACCCAAATCTTAACGCGAATCTAAACTGGAGCAGTAACTGAAATTCAACTCCTCTCATCTAAACTAATCTAATCAATACCATGCGCAGAGACCATACCAAGCCTCCCTAGTAGAGATGGGCGCGGGCCTCCTTTATAAGGCCCGGCCCAGCTCGAACACGAAAACAAATTTTAAAGTCCGGCTCCGCCCAGCACGGTCGAGATGTGCTCAAGTGTAAATCGAGTTCGCGCCTTTTCAGTGTCTTCCTGGCCTATCGCGCTTTCAGGCTTTTAGCTTAGGCCCGAAGCCCGGTCGAAAAAAGCCCGAATAAAATTTTGAAGCACTAAACACGTAGTTTTTAGAAAAAGGCCCGTGGGTCACGAAGCCCGGCCTGTGCCCATCTCTACTCCGAAGCCAAGACTCGAGTTTAGAGCTCTGTACACTGGCATTTATTTGCTGTTTTCTTCTTCTTCTTCTTTGTGCTTTGTTCGTCTATTCGCCGATTCGATTGATTTGAATTTTAATCGCACTTGCATTAATTCTTTTCCGGGAAATTTTATGTGCATACCGGCACCTGCACCGGCACTGTCATCGTCACTGTCACCATCACCATCACCGTCACCATCGCCAATTGCTTTTGCATGTGCGAGTGGGGTACAGTGCGCCGCTGCTCTGGCATAAGGCATATGTAATTCACTATTCATAATATGCGCGGGCGGCTGTGGGTTGTGGCGACGAGTGTGCGTGCCTTACCTTGACCATTTGTATTTTACGTGATTAAAACTATCGACGCATTTACTCGTATGTACGTGTTTGTACGTGCAGCTCTTGGATTTTAAATAGCGGAAGATGCGTCATTGTGTCTGCAGTCCATTAATGTTGCATGAATTGGAAAGGAGCCTGCCAAGGTTCCAGCTTTGATTGCGAAAGTTTGTTCTCAAATTGCAATTTCGAGATTTCATGAGGAGTTCTTTGTTATTTTTACGTTACTTATGGAAATGTCATTAACTGGTTATTGCTACTTTCAAGCTGGACTCGCGCTGAAATGTTCTCGACAACGTCAAATTCGTATTGGTATAACAATAGAGTTTCTGTCAATTGTCTGATAAAAAAATGGACTATCGAACAATGTTGGAGTTTGAAGTTCCTTGCCAAGCATTCTTTAATAGTAATCAAGCTTGGCCAGATACATTTGTGCTTTGCACTCTGAAATTGCTTACAATTTGTCTTAGCCCTGATAGATGTGACTGTAGGTTTGTCATAAGGTTGTAGGTAATTTGCGCTGGTCGATCGGAAAGTGATGCGTTTTTTTTTTTAATAATTTTTCAACATCAGATTGAAGTGGAAAGTGTGCTGCTCAGTGCTTAAAAAACATTCGAGGCATAAACTTAAGTTTATATGGAAAAGGTGAAAAATGCTTTGGGATATTCTTCGGAAATTGCAAATAGGAAGGTATCGGTAAATTATTGTAAATATTTTCTATTGAGGAAATTTTATTTTCTAATTCGTAGAAAAACTAAAAATAAAATTCACTTTTTGTGCTTGCTTCATCGATGCCATTTTCACAGCAGTTTTAATTGAAAGCATTGTCTTCATCTTCCTCTCTTTCGTCTTTATTTTGTTTATGCTATTGCTGTTGCTGCTGCTGTGGCTGCTGCTGTGGCTGCTACTGTGGCGGCTGCTGTTGCTGCTGTTGTTGTTGCCTTAGCTTTCGCCTTTGCTACTTGTTGTGATAATCAATAATAGAATTTTTACGTCAATTAATTGCACAATCAAACTTGGCATGTGTCTGTGATTTGATATGCATTTATTAGTACTGGAATTGTTATATGCTTTGTCGTGCTCTGCTTGGCATGCTTCTTCTTGCAGCTCTGTTCAATTTTCATTTATTTATATTGTAATTAATTTTTATTGAATCTGACTGCAAATTACTTAATTCAACTTAATTTGTGCAGTTACTTAAAAATTGTTTGGCGTTGGCATACGTGGCGTATGTGCGATATTCAAGGTAAAGGCTACAACAGGCCGAATGTTCAGATGTGCAGACTGTCAGTCTGTCAGTCGGTCGTGCTGCGTCATTAACCTTACTCTGCCTGTCTCTCACGTCGGCTCAACTGTCTGCCTGCCAGTTGTAGCTGCTTGCATGCACGACTGCTGCTTGCCTAACTGTCATTTGTCACACTGCCTTTACTTTTGTCTCTCTGTGTGTCTCTCTGTTTGTCTGCATATACATGTGCATAGTGGATATGTATGTACATATGGTATATGAACATTCATTTGCCATCGATTAAACCATTCCAGTGTCCGTTCAATCGTTTGCTCGTTGATTTGTCAGTTATTCAGACATTTATGTCACTGACATTTGTCATTGACGCATAAATTGAATTTACGAGCTCCGAGCAGTTCGAGAAGAAGAGGTGCCACTGTCGTAAAGCTAAAACAAGAGACAACTTAATGAACTGTTTCATGAGTATATACAGCGACATCAGCGAAATCAGCGACAGCAGTAAAAAACATAAACCGAAACAACAACAAATACCAAGAAGAAGATAGCCGCAGCAATGCTCACAACAACAGTTACAAAACATTGGAATTTGAATCTGTCAAGCTGTACTGTATACGTATAAATATATATATATATATACTTGTATATATAAATAAATAATAAATGACTGGTATGCAAAAACGTATCTTC
The DNA here is from genome assembly GCA_037044495.1 of Stegana nigrithorax. Classification (NCBI taxonomy): domain Eukaryota; kingdom Metazoa; phylum Arthropoda; class Insecta; order Diptera; family Drosophilidae; genus Stegana; species Stegana nigrithorax. Next base: position 5,404 of record JBAMBQ010005045.1, on the reverse strand, counting down.
TGTTATATCTACGTATATGATCTTGAAATGATGCTCAAAGGTACAGTAAACAAACAGAAGTAAAATTAAATATTTTTTATTTTCAAGTTAAATCTGCTAAGATAGAAATCTGTAGCAGAAAATATGTCCAGAACCATTTTTGAAAGTGATTTTTTATATTATCAACTGGCCAGCTCTGTAAGTTACATTATTTATCTTTACCTCTTTCAAGAAAGAGTACAGTTTTTTCCTTCGGGGTAAAAATATTTCTCGCCGCTAGTATGGCTCGAACATCGGACCGCTTGACCGCCAACCCAATTGCTCTACCCACTACGCTAAACCCCGTGTTTGGAATCATTGGCTTAAAATGTTTTAGGAAAAATTCAGAAATTTGGTGTCATAGTAAAAATCTCGTATAAATGGATATCAGTCTATAGTCCCGCATATAGACATATGCAATCTCAAAAATCCAAAGCAATGTTTTGGTTACAGAAAACGATTCATTGTTCAAAGTTTGCGCTAATTTCTCTAGAATATCTAATTAAATTTAATTTAATCGAATATTTGCGCTGCACGCAAATACAATATAATAGTGTTTTATGTCTACATTTGAATGTAATGCCGTGCAGAAAAGTTGTTCGAATGAAAGGGGTTTTTTACTAGAAGCTTAAAGTCACATATTTTCACATATTATAGTGTATTATAAATATAGGAGACTACACTGTCACTAAGTATATGTGCTCATATTTAACTCAATGACCTCTCACGAAGTATGCTCATCGTAGACTCTGATATATTCCTTCTTCTATTAACGCATATTTACATTACATATTGCCCAAAATTGCTAATATACGTACATTAAAAGCAAAAACAAACGAAATAATACAAGACCAACAAAAACAACAACAACCACCAACATATTTCAAAATTACTAATTTTAATAGTCTAAAGCAAAAGGCACAGCTAAAAATAAAATATTATATAAATGAAACAGCCCATTTTGATCTAATATTTGCGGTTTTCATAAATGATTTTTTGTTAAGCCTTAAAATACTCAAACATGTTTAACTGCAAGTGTTGGCATTTTCTTTGGTACCTTGCTATTATTATAGTCAATGCGGTTGACCATTGCTGCATTTATAAATATGAAAATGCACTAATGACTATCGTCTGCCATCGACAACCAACGCATGAGGGCAGGTTGAAAAGTAATCGCTATAAGCTAGGGAATATGTTTTATTTTTTGCTGTTCAAGACAAGGTAATTTTCAACATATACTCCTTTCAACACAAACCACTTTCACTACCGGCACTCCTATCCACTATATAATTTTTCGAAGTGTGATAAAAATAGTTTGGATCGTAGTGTTGGTGTTGGTTCCTTCGCCTCGGTCAGTAACTTTTGTGTGCACCCTCGCCAATATGAAATGTGCAAAATCCGCTTACAACAAACTAATAAATGCTTCTAGTTTTTGCAAATAGTCGCAGTTAAGTTAATTTGCGTTGCGCATTGCGTGACTTATTAAAGATTCATTGGCACATGACAGCTCTGGGGTTATTCACACGCAGCCGGGCATTTGGCATGCAATTAGCATACGGTGCTTCATGGTGCTTCATGGCAAATGAAAAAAGAAACCAAATGAGTCTGAATTTAAAAAGCGACAGCGCAGTTTTAGCGCATCTAATGAATGGGAATGTCAGGTGTTTAATTATGCAGAGCGGTGTTGGAATTTTGTACAATTTGTGATTATTAAAATATACGAGCTAAAAATAGACAGACACACACACACGCAAACACCACATGCAGCCATAGATACGCAAAGAGGACATTTACTGCAATTAAATTGCAGTTTAATTATTTAGTTTGATACAGAATTTCATCGAAACCTTTGACATGGCCATGCGCTTATTGACACGACATGGCATCCGTAGTAGGAATGTGTGTGTGTGTGTGTGTGTGTATGAGAGTTTTGTGTAATATGAAGCCAAGTGTGAAAGTAAGCAACGTAAGCTTTGGCACGTACATACACACACCAATGTTTATATGTGCGTGTGTTACATTAGTTCAAATCATGTTTATGACATGCTTCAACTTTGAAGAGTGTCAACGCTTCAGCAGAAAATTTCAAATGAATCAAAGCCTGGGGGCGTGTGCATAAGAAACTTTGCAGAATATGTTGACAACTTGGGCAATATTATACTTGCACATATGTGTACACACACTTGCACACACACACATACCGATGCATGCATAACTATGTGGAAATGTGCATGAGTATTTATGTGTGTATGTGTGAGAAACAACACGGCAATGCGCTGCCGTTCGTTGACAGTTTGTCACATTGGCTTAGCATTTAACATCACTTCCGTCTATATCCATATATATATATATATATATATGTGTGTGTGTGTGTGTGTGTGTGTGTGTGTGTGTGTGTGTGTGTGTGTGTGTGTGTGTGTGTGCATCTGTGTGCCATTTCAATTTAATGAAAATTCAATTAAAATGTTTGCATGCGTGTTTAATTTGCTTATTTTCAATTTGTTGGCGCAATTGCAATTGGCATTTCGTTTATTGAACTGTGTCAAATGTACATAAATGTCTGACAGGACTAACCCGACGACACAAGCTAAGAGAGAGCTGTGCGTCCAAGCAGCTGCCATGGTGTGAACTGGCAACATTTGAGTTAATAGCCTATTGCGAATTTGTATGTAAATTAATCAATTTTCTTGTTTGTTTTAATTTATATGCACATTTAGACATGCTATACACAAACCGTGGGCAATAATTTTGCGCAACACTGTCAGTAATTTCTGTTTATTTTTTGTTTCTTTTTTTTTTTCTTCTCCGTATTCTGGTGAAAATATAAATTGTTAAAAAGAAGAGAAAAGAAAATTAAAGAAGAGAAAAGCAACCGCAGGATTTTCTAGTTACCAAGGCATGTGCCAAGCCAATAGCCCACACGCAAGGACTAAGGACGTTGACGGTGACGAAGACAATGTTCGCATACCTGTTGCCCGCATTGCTATGCTGCTATGTTGTAATGACTTGTTTTGTTGTTGCTGGTGCTGTTAGTGTTGTAACGCACATTAACCGCCATTTTTCGCTGCTTGAGTCAAGCGAGTGACTGACTAAATAAATTACGCAGCAAACTCTCGGCACAATTGCGTTGCTTCTTTTGAAGCGTCACGTTAATTACTTAGTGAAGCATTTAATTAATAAATTGTTATTATTATATGCCTGCACGCCCACACCGGCATCCGCTTCCTCACCCTCACTCTCAGCCCAACCCTTACCCGCATTCACATCCGCACCCGCTGCCACTTTGACTTTGACTTCTTCGACTTCTGCAGCCACTTTAGGAGCTTTTTTGAGCTTGCTCGCGTTTGTAGTTTGGGTTGGCTGCCGTTAGTTACGTTTCCTTGCTGTGCTTCTTCTTCTTGCCTCTCTGCCCCACTGCCCTACTGCTTTACTGCCGGCCTCCTTGTTTGTTCTTGCATGAAACACGCGAAAAGTATATATGTACAATCTATGTATGTATAATATATATATATATATATATATATATATATATATATATTTACTTTCGTATATATGTATGTATGTACATTTATACAAGTGTTTTGTTTTTGTTTTGTTCTTTTGCTTTGCTTGTCTTTTGTAACGCACACACACACACACACACACGCACACACACTCAATGGAGCAAACGTGGCTTGGCGACAAGTTCGAATGTCTGCCTGCTGCCTGCAAATAAATTTGCTTTGCGTGAGTAGACACTTTAGCTGGTCCGAGCTGAGGCGTATCCCGCAGGCACTCGAATACGCATAGAAATGCTGTCTGTCTGTCGGCCGCTCGGTCAGTTGGTTGATTTGCAGCATTTCGCATGCAACAGTTGATGAGCAAAAATCATGCAAGTCGTCAACACAAGACGGCATCAGCTGACTAGACACATGCACACACACACACACACACACACACACACACACACATACATACATACACGCACACACCCGTATTATACATGCGTGACGTGTGCCATTGCCCATCGTGCTTTTAATTTGCCTGCATATTTCATGTGCTGTCTGCTAGCTGCTTAAGCTTAAGCTTAAACGCCACTGCCAAGGGTACTCCAATTGGTCAGAGTGCAAGTTTTTTTCCCTTTTTTGTTTTTTTCTCGTGCGCTACTTCACTTTGCACTTTACTACTTACAAATGTAAAAAATAGAATAGAAAAAAGCGAGAAATAAAGTCAGACAGTTGAAATACAGAGTAGGCATAGCAAGTAAAGTGCGTGCCAAGTAGCGTCCTTTTTTTCGTTTTCGTTTTTTATTATTTGATTGTTTTATTTGTTGCTTGAGTGCGTTGACAAATGGCGACGCTGGCAGGTGCGAGTGTTGGCATGGCGGTAAGGTGTATTGGTTACGTTATGTGAGCTGCGACTGCGACTGGGACAGGGACTCGGACTGGGATTGGGAATATCACTTGCTTTTGCGCTGTTGGCGTTCTTGGTTTTGGCATTATTTGCTTTTGTTAGCTGTCAGTCAGTCTGCAGGCCTGTCTGTCTGTCTGTCTGTTAGTCTGTATCATCTCACTCACTTTGGCTGAGCCATTATTATGTCAGCGTTATCTGTTTGTTCGTTTGTCTGTTCCTTCTTTCGTTGCTTCTTTCGCTCGGTTGTTTGCTTAGTCATTGATTACGGCATTCGTGCATTGTTCCTTGCGGTTTTGTTATTTGGTCATTCTCATACTCATACTCATTCTCATGCTCATGCTCATTCTCCATTATCATTGTCGTGGTTCTTTTTGGGTGTGTGTGTGTGTATGGGTGTTTTTTCTTTTCCGTTTTTGTTGTTGCGGCGTTTTGTTTTCTCAGCTTTTGCTTGTTTCGCTTTTTTTTCAGATTTTTTTTTTTTGCCTCTTTTGGTTTTGTTTTTTTTCTGTTTCGTTTTGTTTCGTTGTTGTTGTTGTTGTTGTTTTGTTGTTATTCTCCTTAATTTTGCTTGCGTTACGCATACGCCATGTAAACGCAGCGATGCGTAAGTGCTTTTCAGTGCAAATTACTCATACGCCATGTGCGCCAGCATTGATGTGTCCTGTCCGTTGCGTACACGCTGAACGTTGAGCGTCGAGCGCTGAGCACGTTGCCCGCTATACAAATTCACACCAATATCTGCCGTTGCTGTTACCGTTACCGTTGCTGTTGTCGTTGCCGTCGTCACGGCTATCATTTCTGTTTTATTTTTTTTATTTTTTTCAGTTGTCTTTTTCTCAGAATTTTTGTTGCTTACTTATATTTTGTGATTTTTTTTGGTTGGCCTTTATGGGGCACATTTTTGCTTTGTTTTGTCACACTGACGCATATCGAATCGTTGACTGCGTATAAATTTAATGGCAATAATGTAACCTATACAGTTGAAGTTTTTAGT